>FIZR01017659.1:0-15397 GCA_900060175.1 Ferrisia virgata
TTTTTTTTTTTTTTTTTTTTTGGTATCAAACGTTTTACCGTTGACATGTGGTATATTTTTATAAATCGTAAATTTTTTTATTACTGCTATAAATTAAGCCGGAGACCTATCTAGGTAAGGTTATACCTTACCTACGTAAACTTAATACTTTTACCCTTCAGAAGCTCGGCAGATTCGGTCATAATCTCGTTGTTATGTATTTTATTACACAAAAGGCTCGTCGTCGAGCGCTTCTTAGATTTGTATTTTGTAAGAGCTCAATTTGCTTCAATTTTTTTATTAGACGAGACCAAGTACGTGATATTTTACGGTAGATGATGTTCCGCGCAAAAAAATATATTCTTTATTCTTCTTCTTGAGAGACTTCAAAGCGTCAATTTAAGGTATACAATGCTGCGTGATGCGAATGTTACAATATCTTTGCTACATGTCGTGAAATAAGTACCACAAAATGAGTTTATAAAATCAGCGACTCGGAAACGTAATGAAAAATCGTCAGATGTTTAAAAGACCCTAAGCACCGGTGAGCAATGTAAGCATATATTTACGGTGATTATTTTTGTATCGTTTTGATGGGATGTTTTGCTCGTTGCTCGTTGCTCATTGCACGTATATGTAGGTACCTAGGTAATAGCTATCGTGTATTACGAGTTGAAACTTACGATATTTATCTACATTAAATGCGGTAACAGTGCTGAACTGAAAAAAGGAAATTACCTCAATTTTTGACGTATGCGTTCAATTTAACAACCCACTGATTACCTAGGTATGAGTAATTTTTTAGAGGGAAAATTCGAAAATTATCCTCGTAAGTAAAATATTGGTACACATAGGGGTTTTCCAATTTCGTTGCATGATTTTAGACGTCATATTTTGTCAATAAAAACAGGATGAGAAGGGGAGATATCAAATGCATTTTGGGATTCAGATATTTATTGTAATTTTATCTTCCCCCTCCCCTGCTAAAAAATTATTTGCTCAGCTCAATACTGACCAAAATCGATCAAATTTGAGTAATAAGACTCGATTGGAGGACCATTTCATATTCTGAAATGGGATGACTTCAAGTCAAAATTTCGTTGTGCCCTAATTTTGGGAAGGTGTAGGCTAAAATCGTAAAAATTGTTCTTTTTTGAGCCAATCAATAGATAATCCAAAGTTGCATAATATATTCAAAAATTAGTCTCCTAGGCCAATTAGGAGAGGAGATATAGGAGTTTTACCATTTTTTGAGCCTAAAAGGACTATTTCTTCCCTTATAACCCCACCAAATTGAACAAGAGGGTTGTAATTTGGTATGTAAATTTAGTACGGGTCATAGATGTTCATGGGGGGGGGGGTTAAACTCCTCAGACTCATTGTACCCCCTTACTGCCCCGAAATGGGTTTTTGGCTGTTTTTTCTAAGGTAGAAAGTCGAAGTTTGTGTGTAGGCTGAGTAAGGGTCCTAGATGTGTTTTTTGGGTGTTTCAGCAATTCAATTCAATACCTATCTGTACCCCTACCACCATTCGCAAAATTATTTCATGAATGGATAATTTGAACATTTAATTTTCTTTACAAAAAATCATGATCAAAAATGAATGGAATGCTAGGCTTTTTTTTTCACCAGTTTTCAAGTTTATTCTCGCATTTCAACTTCATCACGACCTAAAAAGGGTATCTACTAGGGCGTTTCAATTTAAAGTTTTCTTCGAAAGTTAGAGGGGGCTATGAAACGAGGTTGTGGAATAACGTCAAATAAACGTGGTAAAAATTAGAGGTCCCCAACTTGGCCTTTCCCCTCTCACTTTTGCATTAAAATTTCACTTCTTAGCTCATTTTGATGGGGAGATAGGGGAGGAACAGCCCTTTTTCAAGGTCAAAAATGTGGAAAACCCTCATATCTCCCCTCCTAATTGACTCAGGAAGTTGATTTTTTGATATGTCATACAACTTTTGATTCTCTGTCAATTGGTTTAAAAAGGGAAAATTTTTGCGTTTTAAACCCATCAGTACCCCCTTCTCCAAATTGGAGCATAACTGAATTTTGAATCAAGTTCATCCCCGCTCATATATATTTATTTCGCCGCCAAACTGAGCCGATTGACCGAATTGGAACGATTTTGGTCGGTATCGAGTGGAGTAAATGATTTTAATGTGTGGGGTAAAAAATAAAAATAAATATCTGACATAACTAAAAATCGTCTTAGTGGTCTTCTGGAACGGATTTTATTAGTATCCGTCCCCCTGAACCGCTATTTGTTGATAGACTGTAATAGGCTGGTTTTATTGACAATATGATATAGAAAATCCGGTTAAAAAGTAAAATGAATTTTTTTTCAGATTTTTGTTCGAAAACCACTTCAAAATACGTAATTTTTACCATTATCATTTGGAACTTCTGAAAATCGTAAAATTTGCAAAAACGTGTTAAACCCTTATTCAGCAAGGACAGAACCTAAAACAGTATTCAAAAATGAAAGAATTTTTATCAAATTTTTGTTTGAGAATCGCTTCAAAATACGTGATTTTTACCATTTTTATGCATAAAGCAAAAAAATTCGCAAAAACTGTTTTGTTGATCTCTCTTAATTCAAAAAAAATCGGTTTCTACGTAAATTTTTTAATTTGAAACCAAAAGTACTTGGGGTAAGGTTCAAGCTGTGGACTCCAAATTTTTTGCATGTTCATTTGACGTTATTTCGCAACTTTTTTCTCATACCTCTGAACTTTTGAAAAAAAGTTAAAATTTAAAAGCCCTTGTACCTATGAGCGATTTAGCCCTGTACTCAGATTTTTAAAATTATCTTGGAACAATGTGGGTTCCAAAAAAAATTTTTAACGTATGAAACATCCTGGACCCAACTCTCATTCACCACTGTAGTGAAGAAAGTACACATTTCTTATTAAAAAATCGTCATTAAAGTATCTTTAAGCTATAAAATTGAGTCTATATTGGCAGAATAGGGCTATATACCAGAATTTTTTCAACATTTCTTAGCCAATAGGTGGGGAGGAATAAACAAAAAGAGTTTTTAAATCTTTATTACAAAAAAAGTACATAATTTTTTTTTTCTTAAATGTGTACCTTCGTGGATATTTACTTCCAAAATATTTATTTTTGCATTTTGAATGGAGGGTCATGTCGAAAATTGCAAAAACCCCTAAATAATGAGCGGATATTTTGGAATTTTTTTCTTCAAAATCGACTTTAAATTAAACGAAACCATCATTAATGAAAAAAACACTTCAGAAAAACTCCTGTATCCCAAATTTTTAATAATGTGCGTTTGTTTATAGGCGTTTTGTGAATTTTTAAAAACGTGAAAAACTGTAATAACACATTCAAGGGAGATGCTCGTAGTACGTAGCTACCTTACGTACAAACTATTCGAATAAAAAAAAACCAACCTGAAATTCGTGTTCAGCGAGTCAAATTACTCCTACACCTGCACACTTCATCCGATAAAGTTACGTGTATTTCGAATATTAGATTTTTTGCTAGAGAATTCCTAAATGCCAACAGGTTATGACTTGGAGAAAAATACCCTCTGTAATGTTGCGTGATAATTTTCAAAATTTGAGAACAGGGCCAAATCACCCATCTTGACCGTAGGTATCTTAATCCAGGAAAATTTAAATGTCCATGTGCTTTTGAAGCTTTCAACTATTAACTCCAAGGTCAATCGTTCTGTACCCGTACTATTCGACGTTTGATAGGTTCACCTCAAAAGGAACTTTTTTTCAATCGTGTATATTTTGTCGATAATTTTCTAAAATTATCTTGAAACCTTTTTATTCATAATCAATTAATCAGTTCGCTGGCACGAATCGAATTTGACCTATATTGACTTACTGAAATAAAAATACATTCAAAATTGCCTGTATAAAATAAAATTTGCCACTTATAAAAAACGAAGACCTGTTACGTATAAATCAAACGTATAAATTGAAACCTTTAACGAGAAACCCGCCCATTCTATTGATCATAGTTATGCCGAAATAAGTATACCTTTTGATTTTATATATATATGCCTACATACGATTGTGGCATTTGCCAAACTGTATTTATACAATTGGGCATCGGAAAAACGAAGCGAGGCGATTTTATCGGCATACAGCAATGTTTGAGGTTTAGAGCGGTAAAATTCAATTTTATATTTACAAACGATGAAAATGTTTTGTATATACTCGCTATATACTCTATAAGAAAAGGTCGTTGTACGTATTTGTACCTATTTATTTTCAACCATGCTTGGCTTTTTCTTTATGTTCATAGTTCGATTGTCGAAACACGTTCGTAAAAAAAATGAATATAATATGTTGGTATATTTATATAATATATAAAACTCTATATATATATTAAAGGTAGGTAGCATTTTAGCCAGATAAATATTTCCTTAGAAGAAAAAAAAAAAAAAAATACACGATAGGTTAAATTAATTGCTGTAAATATTTATCTTTTATTTCTAGAGTTTATTTGACTCGCTTCTCTTTACATTTATAGTTAGTATTTTTCCGGCAATATGTTTACAAGTACTTATACGAAAGTGAAAGTCTATATGTACATACAAAAGTATACGAGCGAGCTACATATATGTGTACTGTGTATCTTGTGTTGTGTCTAGGTAGCTCGAAGGAAGAAAATAAACCGTGTTAGTATTTACGCGAGTTAAAATGTAAATTTTTATATTTTCGTTTTAATTTATTCAAAATAAACGCGAGTATGAAGACGAAAAATAAGAAGGAAAAAAAAAGATCCGATGTCGTGAACTTTTACCATGTAAAGGATTACCTTGGTTTGGTTAAATGTCGGTGCAGAATAACAAGAAGCTTGGAAAAGATTACTACGCTAACGATTAGGATTCTGCGACGGCGTTCTCAAAGCAAATTAATTTCGGTAAAAGGCACTTTGTTTTCAATCCTACTCCGTATTTCGGTGATCTTCTCTATCCAAGGACGTAACCGGAGACGAGTTCAATTAGAAAAACTCGATCAGAAAAGAATTCGTTGGTATATACTACAAGGTGTCCCACGAAACGTCTGCCAAAATGTAACCATAGGTAGTAACTCGCGTAGACGAACAAAAAATCTTATTACGATAGGTTGCATATTTTGAAAATTGAAGGGGCTAAGATGATTTTTCTCCATGACATTTCATGTTTTATGGAAAGAAATTTTTTCAAAAACTCAAATTTCACTGCGTAAATCAAAAATACGAATAAAAGTAAAAAGGAAATGTTATGTAAAAAAATTCTAGTCATGGATATTATGTCAACATCAGGCCCGTAGTCAGAAGGGGGCAATAGGAGGGTTGCCCCCCTAGAATAATTTTTGCCCCCCTAGAAAAATTACCCAAAACCCCCATATTTTACTTTTTTCTTGGTCATTGACACAAAAATTAATAAATCCGCATAAATGTGTTTCAAATCGATGGTCACATTGATAAATTGACATATTTTCGACCTGACGATTGGTAACAGTGTTTGGAATTTGAAATTTTTTGGGGGTTGAAAAAAAATCTGCCCCCTCTTTGCCCCCCCTCCCCTAGAAAAAATCCTGGCTACGGGCCTGGTCAACATTTCAACATAAAATGCAAAAATCATTCATAATCATCTTTTATCGCGAATTTTGGATTATGAACTTCAAATGAAAAATGACGAAACATTTTTTTAATTGTTTTAAATGCTTAATTTTTATTAATTTTTTATTTATTTTTTTTATTTTAACATCGAAAGATGTTTAATAGCCTGTTCTGGAAAATTCGTTAACAGTTGACTCTCAACAGTGGACCTTGAACTTGAATCAATTTTATGATTTTGAGTTGAAAGGTCGAGAAAAATTACTTGACCTTGACCCCGGTTGACCTTATGATTTCAAGTTGAAATGTTGAGGAAAATTAGAGGTACTTGAAGTTGATCCGTCAACAGTGGACCTTGACCTTGAATTGATTTTATGATTTTGATTTGAAATGTCGTCATCCGTTGACTCGCCAACAATTGGGCTTGATCCTGAATTGATTTTAAAATTTCAAGTTGAAATTTTAAAAAAATCAGTTGACCTTGACTCCGGCTGATTTTATGTTTTTAATTTGAAATATTGAAGACAATGAAAGCTGTTTAATGTTCGAACATAAACGGTTGACCTTGACCTCAGATTGATTTTATGATTTTGAGTTGAAATGTTGAGGAAAATTAGAGGTACTTGAAGTTGATCCGTCAACAGTGGACCTTGACCTTGAATTGATTTTATGATTTTGATTTGAAATGTTATCATCCGTTGATTCGCCAACAATTGAGCTTGATCCTGAATTGATTTTAAAATTTCAAGTTGAAATGTTGAGAAAAATGAAAGATGTTTAGAGTTTAAACATGAACAGTTGACTTTGACCTCGGATTGATTTCATGATTTTGAGTTGAAATGTCAAAACCAGTTGTCCCGTCAACAGTTGACCTTCACCCTGAATTGTTTTTAAGATTTCAAATTGAAATGTTGAGGAAAATTAATTGACCTTGACCCAGTTGATTTTATGGTTTTAAGTTGAAATGTTGAGGAAAATTGAAGATGGTTAAAGTTGACCTATAAACAGTTGACCTTGACTCTTCATTTATTTAACGATTTTAAGTCAAAATGTTGAGAAAAATGCGCATCCAACAGTTCGGTTAACCCGTGAACAACAGACTTTGACCCTGGTTTATTTTATGATTTCAAATTGAAATGTTGAGGAGGTTGAGAAAGTGTGAATATGAGTTAAATTTATTCCGGCAATGTAAAAAGTATCAAAACTGACATTCTTTCGGAGTTTACTCTTTACGTGCAAAACGTACTAAGTATTTCTATTTATTCATTTTAAAATTTTTTTTATGTTGCAATTTTTTCAATGAGACGCCCATATTATTCAACATAAAGTGCAAAAGTCATCAATTTTTTGTCAACATTTTAACAGTGAGTAATGTTATTTTTCAAATAACATTTTAACATGAAGTGCAAAAATCACCAATTTTTTCATCCATAAATTTTGTATTTTTTAATTTGTCAAATTTTTCTAATAAAGTAATTACATATCTAAGTAAAAATTTTGACATCAAGTGCAAAAGTCATCAATTTTTTTAATTTTTCAAATTTTTTTATTGAATTTTTTTTTGTTTTAAAATTGATTTTGTGTTTATATTTTTATATTTTTTCTTTTTTTCACATTTATTCAACGTGGACATTTTAACATAATGTGCAAAACCATTCATGATCATCTTTCTTTGCGAGTTTTAACATTACACTTTCAAAAAATGACCCCCAGTCCTAAAATATATCCATGTCAACATTTTCAAAAAAAAATATTTGTACTGAAGAAAGTATGAAATGTTGAAAGTAATTTTTTTTGTACATTTCCTCATCAGGAAAATTTTTTCTACGCGACCCTTGGTGAATAGCACATACATTTTAAGTATGTAGCTTTAGTTATTTACTGAAAAAATGAAAATTTACAGAACTATGTTATTTTGAAAAATTGAAATTTTTTTAATCAACGATGCTCTCTAAGTTTCAATTTTTTGTGAATGGTCAAATTTACTCTAAAAGGCATGTACTGTTCATCACGGGTCGTAAATTTTGATTCGCAATGAAAAGAATTCCCCTTATGGGATAATGTACAGAAAAAATTTACTTTCAACATTTCATACTTCCTGTGATTTCAATTTTATAAAAAATTTTTACATAATATTTTCTTTTTACTTTTATTCTTGTTGATGACTTTCGTGTTTAAATTCAAGTTTTTGAAAGAATTGCTTTGCATAGAGAATCAAATGTCATGGAGAAAAATCGCGGTAGCGCCTTCAATTTTCAAGATAGGCAATAACGTTTTTTGTTCGTCTCGGCGAGTACTACTCATGTAAACATTTCGGCAGACGTTTTGTGGGACACCATGTATATACCTAGGAGCTACCTAGAGAGTGTATCACACTCTCGCGGTTAAAGTATTAAGTTTATTCTAGAAAATCTGGAATTTTTTACGTCACCAGTGAACAGTGTTTTTTTCCCAGAAGGAGGCGAAGAAAGTACCGCTTTGGCGTAGAAGAAGGATACGATATTTGGCTAGAAAATAGAATACCGCGGATACGTACGTGTCAAACCGAATGCTTTAATTAAATTCAGCCTTTTCTTGGTAAACGTTCGGCGTGTTTAGAGTCATATTGTGTACCTATAGTACCTACCACAAGTATTATTTACTTTCTTATCACGTATATCTCGTTAAATATCAACATGACGTCATGTAAATTTTATGTATGTGTACTGATAAAGTCGCATCATCGTAATAGCGTGTCTATCTGTTCGGTATACTGCATATACCTAGATTTACCTATCTACTATACGTACCTACTTACTTATAGTTCGTTACATTAAAGTGAAATGATGATAATGTAAATCGGTTCGAGCTCTAATTGGTGAATGTATGTTGTATGTGTAGTAAGTATGTTTTCAAATACACATTAGTTGCCTTTTGAGATGAAATTTTGCTGGGCGCAGCGAACAATTTCAATAGTTGAAATTACTTTTATAAGTCGAACTTGAGACGAGACGTTACGTTGCGTTGTATAGATTGTTAGTTTTCAAGTATATCTACAGTACGTAGAATTTTCTATAATATACCTTTTCTATCTACATACACACAGTTATACGTACTTTATGTAGTATGTGCCCGTCCGTATATATGTACATATGTACATACATATACCATGCATTACATCGCGTCGAAAGATTTATACAATAATTTCACGAAAAGACCAAACTGCTTGTGTAGAAAAGTTTTTCCAAACGAATGGAAATCTTTACCGGATGAGTTACTTTACAAGTTAGTATATTTTTCGCCTTCCTTATCTCGTTGCGAATCATTTACAAGTAAAATGAAATCAGTTGTACGAAAAATATTGGATATAATTTTCGAAACCATCAATTATCGAGTCTCTGCGATTTTTTAATACACGTTGACACGATTATTAACTAGTATTCGTACGATCGAATAACTAATTATATAGCGAGTTACGTGATATTGATTCATTTTTACATCTGATAATGGTGTATACGTTGAAAGCTCGTTAATGTATTTCTGTTGTTCGTTTTATTATTTTGAAAAAAAAAAGAAAAAAATTGAATTAGAAAAAAAAACAGTTCAAAGTAATTTGATTTTTTTTACTGATAGTGGAATAAATTTCCATTTTCACCAGCTGGATTTCAGCCGATGAAAATTTTAAATTCTGCATCGTGTAGTAATTAAAATTTTATGCCAGTAATAAAATTTTTTTATTCAGCGTTTCAGTTCTTTTTCGATCATTACCTAATTAGTTAAGACTGCATGGAGTAAACTTATTTAGAAATGTTGAAGTAAGATTATAATTATTCGTAATAGAATAATGTGTTTAGTACTTTCAATTTTTTAGAAGTTGGTTCCCTTCTTCTCTATATTGATTTGAATTGTATTAATGTTGAGCATTTACGAAAGAATGTTTTTTTTTGTCGTACTTGTAGAGCCACCTAGTACGCTCATTTTTGTAAGCAAGAATTAAATTTCAGCCAATTTTTGTCCCTTGAGCCATTTTTAGTCGGCATAAAGTACGTTAAAAAAAAATTCGAAATCAAATTTTTTAGTTCAGATGCTGATGTTGGTTTTTGGATTTTGAGCAAATTTTCAAAAGTTTAAAAATTTGTTTCGAAATAGTTTTAAAAATGAAATTTTTTTCAAAATACCTTCTAGCTACTGAAGTTATGAAAAAAATTGCACTATCACCTAATGTTGACCTGGCGAATCGATCTATTGTATTTTCCAGCTGTTTTGTAGTCTTCACTCCTCAGCGAAAAAGTTGCATTACTGCACAATTTTTGAAATTCTACTAAAAAACACCTGTATTAAAAAATTCAAAAATCGAAAAGGTGTGAGCATTTTTCAAACAAAAATTAAGTTACCCACTAATATAGACTTTGCGAATGGATCTGTAACATTCTCCGGGCATTGAAGAAAACCGATCAAAAGTCACGGAAAATTTTGAATAAAGGGTAAAAAGTTCAAAAAATTTATTATAAATCAAGAAAAATTATAGAAAAATGTGTGAGGAATGAACTAAAACATGAATCAATTACGCTAAAAATCATCGAAAATTGCATAAAAATTTGAAAAAAAATGATAAAAAAATTAAATAATTAAAAAAGAAAACAAGAAGAAAATTTTTTTTAAATTGATGATTTTTGTATTTTATGTTAAAATGTTGACGTAGATGTCTAATTAAAATTCAGGTAATTTTCTCTTTCAAGGAAAAATTGTACATAGATCATGGATATGTACGTAAAGTTAAAAACGATTGATGAATTCAAAATTTTTTTTTTTTGCTATGATGATTTTCATATTCTTCATAACGAATTTTCGAATCTTTTTCACCATCAAATCGCAGAACCTTCTATTAACCCTGTGTAATATATCTTTGGATAGATTTATATTAAGTGCAAAAATGATTAAAAAAATCAAAAACTTTACATGAAAAACATCACACGTTTTTTAATTTTTTAAGTTGACACCTATGTCAATATTTCAACAATAAGTGCTAAAGTAATCAATTTTTTTCCATCCTTTAAGACATAATATTTTTTTATCACGAGTTTGAATATTTTATCATGAAATGCAAAAATCTTATACAATCATCTTTCATGCCGAGTTTTGAATCAAAAACTTCAAATCAAATATTCAACCCAGACATTTCAACATAAAGTCCAAAAATCAGCCGTACTTATCTTTCATTGTGAGTTTTATCAAACTTTTCCATCCGTAAGGCATATCTATGTTAATATTTTAACATGAAATCCAAAAATCAGCTGTGCTCATCTTTCATTGTGAATTTTATCAAACTTCCCCACCCCCAAGACATATCTATGTTGACATTTTAACATGAAGTCCAAAAATCAAAACGAATAAAGTGCAAAAGTCATTTATAATAATCTTTATTTTTTTTTTGATTTTTCTATTTTTTTCTATTTTTTAATTTTTCATGTTCTTTTATTTTATTTTTTTTTCACATCTATTCAACTTGGACATTTTAACAAAGTGCAAAGACATATTCATGTTGACATTTCAACATAAAGTACAAAAATCATTTTTATCTCATCACCTATTATCGTGAGTTTTAACATTTTAACATAGGTGAAGTGCAAACATTTTTTATAATCATCTTTCATCGTGAGTTTTTGATCAAAAATTTAAAATTTAAAATTAAATGCTCAACTCTGACATTTTAACATAAAGTCCAAAAATCAGGCATACTCATCTTTCATTGTGAGTTTTATCAAACTTTCCCATCCTTGAGACATATCCATGTTAACATTTTAACATGAAGTTCAAAAATTAAAAACGTAACGCAAAAATGTAACGCGAAAAACGTAACGTTTTCACAGAATAACTCCCCCCCCCGCCCTAAGACATATTAATGTCAAAGAGAGGAAAATTGAACAAAAATCATGAAAAAAATGTTGAAAAATGGATGAAAATTGACCTAAATTTTGGTAAAAAATGCATGAAATTGGTCAAAAGTCATTGAAAAAATGTTGAAAATCATTGAAAAGTGAAAAAGATTTGCTGAAAATGAAGATAACAGACTGAAATTACGAAAAAAATTGTTGGAAGAACATATAAAAATGAGTAAAAATGTGGAAAATGGATGAAAGTGAAGAAAATTAAACAAAAATTGTGGAAAAGTGATAAAAACTGGTGAAAAATTGCGAAGCGATGCTTTTTTATTTTTACTTTTCATTAAAATTCATCTTCATTTTTGAAAAAACCTGTTGCCAACATTACACTTTAACGCTGAATTTTCTTTTTTTAACACAAAACCTGCATTTTAAAATAAAATAGTATACCTAAAACACCGCTTTTCAAAATTCCTTGGGTTTGATGGAAAATGATTTTGATGGGCACCCCTGAAAAAAGTATTTCACAAAAACGTGACGCATAATCATGTCAAAAAAAAAAAAACGAAAAAAAAAAAATAGAAAAAAATCTAGGAAAAATAAAACACTCTGTGTATAAAATGAGATAATTTTTTTAATTTGTCAACTCAAAGGTTAGACTCCATAGTTGGATCATTTTAAGCTTTCAAAATCGATTTCAATGTCAACAGTGATTTAAAGAATGTAAAAAAAAACTGATCCCTTGTTCCTACACTCTGTAGGTATTTTCACTTTCATACCAAGTTAAAAAAAAAACAGTTGAAAACTCGCTAGAGAGTAAAAATTAATGCAAACCTACCACTAGAATATTTTTTCATTATCTCCACCTTCTATGGCAACATTTTAACCCTCTACCTTCTCCTTTTGATCTTAAAATCAACTTTTGCATCGTAAAACTTGCCTAATGGGGAGGTTTATTAACGAAGTTCTATTCAAATTGATAACGTCTGATTTCAAAGATACCCTTATGTAACCTAAAGATACGTCGCATGTTATGAATAATTAACTAACCCTAGCTAATGCTTTTGTGTCAAATAATGGAAAAAAAATAATCCGAAGTAAGGGTTTATGTTTAAGTGTATACAAGATACGTAATATATCTATTATTTCGACTTTGATGCCTAATGAAAGTACCATCTTGTACAAACCTTTAAACAGTTTCTCATTAAACAACTCTACTCACACCTGTACGATTCGAATTATCATTTCATCAGCTGGTACCTAGCTAGTATCTACCTATAACCTACATGTGTTGCTTATTTCGTAATCCAAGCGCCCCTTCAATGTTTCAAGGTAGGCAAATATATCGTCATCAACACGCTTTACGCATTACCCTATATTTGATATTTTAATGTTAGACGATGACGTGACATTTTGTCAATACCATTCGTCAATTTTGTTGAGTAAAATAGCCTAAATTGATTTAGAAGTGTTTCGCTGTGAATTTACGTACGTAAAGTACTTATGGTGTCGATGGAACGATCGATTTCAAGATATAAAAATGAAAAGTATAGGTAAATATATTGCAAAATTGATTCTCGACGATATTTTGATCATAGCTGATGCGTATTTATTGCAGATAAGCAACTAGGTATGTAATCCAGTCAAATTACCATTAAATAATGGAAAAATGTATTGTTAAAAATTTTTCACAGAATTAAAAATCTTGCAAAAATTTTTGTTCGAAATATTTCAAAAAGTTTGGAGTAACATGCCAATGTTCTGCATCAAGAGTATATATAGCCTTGAATTTGCTCTTTCCAAATGGTTCTCTCCTTCAGGTCCTTATCACTCTTATTTTTCAAGTTATAAAGTATTAAAACCAAAAAGGATACGATAAAATCATGCGAAATTTATTCGTCCTTTTTGAGTTCTGTATTAGATCTTTTTGTGATCGCAAAGCTGATCTATGAGTTTAAAAATATTTTGTTCCTTTGTTTTTGTAAACTTTAAGTGAACGAGTGGACGAAAACGTAGATATAAGAGTAACAAAAAAAAATAATAATAATAATAAAAAGCAAAATCAAATATTATATGTTTAAGTCATCTGATTTTTAATTTCAAATCAATTTTTTACTAAGATGATGACGCCAAAAATTTTGATCTTCTGCTGCGGTGTGCTTAAAGACCTCTAAATGTAACTGCCGACCTTACAACCCCAAATGGAGATTAGTTTGGATCAGCTTTGCAATCGCAAAAAGATCCAATACAGAACTCAAAAAGGACATAATAAATTTCGAATGAGTTTATTGTATCCTTTTTGTTTTTAACACTTCATAGCATGAAAAATAAGAGTGATAGGGACCTGAAAGAGAGAACCATTTTGAAAGAGCAAACTCAGAGCTACACTCTTGATGCATAATATTGGCATGTTACTTCAAACTTTTCTAAAATATTTCAAAAATAAAATTTTGGAAGATTTTTTTGTACGTTTTTTACATTTAACTCTTATTTATTCTTCTCCTAATCATCCAACCATCATTTTCTTGGTCTCAAATTATTTACCAGACTTTCTTCTACAAATTAGGACTAAAAGGGAAAAATTTACTCTTTTCACTCAAAAGTTACAATCAAAATTCTACAGAACCCCTTGCAAAATTTATTACGTGAAATGAATAATTAAATTTTCCGTAAGGCAGCAGTAAATCTCTAGATAAGTAGGCAACCATCATAACGCACATGTGCAAGGTCTGGTGTATCCCCCGCTTAATATAATCGTCCAATCCCGAAACACCCTGTATTGAAAAAATTGAGTTGAAAAGCTGAAGTTTTTACCACAACAATTGGAAGTCAATTTGCATCTATTGTTACTCCACCATTTGTAGATTTCCAAAAAAAAAAAAAAAAAAAAAAAAAAAAAAAAATATTTCTTGTTTACATATGCTGAACGAGGATTGAGCCCGCGTGTCTACGAACGTTGGCCACTGGCTTTCGCGACGCGACCGAAACATTACGCGGAACATCATGTTAGCGCATGACACGTCCTTTTCAAACTAATTTCAAGGTGTTTCAATTGATTTTCGAAAATCATATATAATGACCTTTTTTATTGGAAATTTTACCAGCTACATTTTTTGATCCGACTTGTTCTCACTGTCGCGTTGAGGAACAAAGTTAGACAAAGTTATTTGTAAAAAAAAACAGATTTTGGAACAGAAATGAGAATATTGGGGATGAAGCACCTGTCAGATTTTGGATATGTTGTTTAGAGGGCGGTGTACTACAATCCTGTGAAAAAAATTTTGACCATAAATTTTTCCATTATTTAATGCTGATTTGATTGGGCCACTAATGCAATTGTAATTTTCGATTTTTTCGAGAGTTAAAAATCCTTTAAAACTATCATCAGTGATATTTTCAAATCTGTTTTTCTCGAAGACATTTTTCCAGAAGGGGCAAATCACTGTTCCAGAGGGAGCAATTCCCTCTTTTGTCCTTCCTACAGAAGCCTGCCTACAATCATTTCAGGGGTACGTTTCTCAAAAATACTTCCTTTATAGTTTTTCATAAAATCGTGAAAAAACGCAAAATGTGGTATTTTTTAAAAACATTTTAAAAAAGAGGTAATGGTGAAAATTTGCTATCAACGATTATTTTATGTTTAAATACGTGTAATAAGTTCACTTTTTTTTTTTATTTTTTGAAAATTTTTGAACTGGAGTCAGTCTGCAATTTTTTTTTTATATTGTTATTATTTATACTGGCGTTTTTAATTTCATGATTATTACGCCAGTTTTCACTTTAGATTTTATTCATTAGTTTTGATAGTTTAAGGAATTTTTGAATTTTTTCTATTGTTTGGTAGTTGTCTGTTATTGCTGTTTCTTTCAGTTGTAGGGATGATGGAATGGGTCTAAAGTGTTCACAGAGAAACAAAATGTGTTGGGTGTTTAGGGGTGAATTTCCACAAAATGGACAAGTAGGGGTTTCTTTAA
>FIZR01017661.1:0-12716 GCA_900060175.1 Ferrisia virgata
GGGGGGGGGGGGGGGGGGGGGGGGGGGGGGGGGGGGGGGGTAAAAACACAAAAATTGTTCCTCTCTGAATTAATTGATGAAGAATCAAAAGTTGTATAACATTTCCAAAAATCAGTATCCTAGGTCAATTGGTCAATTTGAAGCGGAGATATGAGGAGTTTCCCCCTTTTGAACTTGAAAACGTGCTATTCCTCCCCTAACTTCCTACCAAATTGAGCTCTAGGAAGTTGAAATTAGGTATGTACATTTAATTGGGAGTCCTGGACGTGTCTTTCAAGAAGTCTCGAGTACTCAGCCCCATTTCACCACTTCACAGCCCAAACATGTGGTTTTTTGGTTGTTTTTTCTCATTTTTTGAGTTTGTTCCTCGCATGACTCTCCTCCAAATAGAACTAGGAAGCTGAAATTTGGTATGTACATTTAGTAGGGACCCTAGTTGTGCCTTTTTGGAGTCTTGACTTGTGAGCCATTTCACACCCCCTCACAGCCTCAAAAATGCGGTGTTTTGGACGTTTTTTCTCGTTTTTTGAATTGGTTCCTCGCAGAGCTTCCCTCTAAAAGGGGCTAGGAAGTTGGAATCAGGTATGTACAATCAGTAGGGACCTTAGATGTTCCTTTTGGGGGGTTTTGACTTTTTAGTCCCATTGAGCCCTGCAAACCTCAATGCTGATTAGGAAAAAAGTATCGCTATATATATAATTATATAAATATATACATTTTTTTTTTCAAAACTTCTGAAAATACATTTTGTGATCGTTAAAAAAGTCCATTTTTCCAAATTTAAATTTATTATTATAGATTTACAATGATTTTTATGCCACCATAGCGGTTTTATGATAATAATAAGAGTACTTGGCGATCATAAGAAGCTGATCAGTTAATCCGACTTATTACAAAAAAAGAAAGAAAAAAAAATCAATGAACTAATTTCATTTTAAACAAGCTGAGCATATAAAATAGCATTCAAAGAAACAATAAGAACAACCAGAGACACTTCTAATTAATCAAACACTCGACCCGATTTTATTACCGAACACGTTTTACGTTACCCTACAACAACGTAGAAAATTGCGAATTTCGCGTTAAAAATATACCATTTAAAGCGGAAGCAAAAAAAAAAAAAAAAAAAGCACTAAGATCGCAACTGCTGATAACCGACAAATGCTTCCCTCATACATACAAAACGAACACCACTAATCACTGGTATATAAGCGTACTCTTAAAGCAGCCAGCGAGCCACAGCGTAATAAGTAGAAGTACGTATAAGAGTAGGCCAATGACGATGCAATAAGGGTGGCGGAATAGAGGGAAAAAAAAGAAAAAAAATCACGTAAAAATAGTACTAATTAAGCGAGTTAAATTATTCGATTATTCGGCGTACTTAAAAACACTGCGATGGCTAAACGTGCGCTCGTTTAAAAAAGCGTCTCTCGCGCCATATACAATAAAAAAAAAAAAAAAAAAAAAAAAAAAAAAAAAAAAACAATATTATACCACCAAGACGAAGGGGGTAAAAAATACAGTGAAAACCGAGCACAAGCAGGCAAAATTACCATTTTGAATCTATTACGCTTTTCTTTCATTTCGAGCACAGTTCTCTCATTTCAGATAATGAAATTAGCCGACGTTGTGTGAACAAACAAACAAACTCGAATATCCGAAAATGCTTTCTATTCGATGAATTAGAAATTCCAACGTTATGTTATCGACTACTTAACCTGTCATTTGCCAAAATCTTGAGAAGGCGTTCCGATGAGAATAATTCTAATTTGTCAGCTGACCCGATATCGAGAATAGAGAACACGGTGTTCGTAAAAGCCACCTACGTAGTGGAAATTTTCTACCATTATTCCCAATACACTTTATACGTATAATCTCTTTGAATTTTACATTATAGTACGTTGGTGGTACCATCGATAACTCGACGACGCGACTCTGCAAAGTCAAAGTACCACACAACAGAATCAAATCTGGTATAATAAAATATTTACAGTGCGCCAGCACATCGGTAACATTATTCGTACATAAAAAAAAAAAAATCCCCAACATGACGCCCGATCGCCTAATATAAGTTTTTACTGTCAAAAAAATTTTAAATTCTAAAACTTTCGCAATAAGTTTTACCCCTGTTATCTCATACCCGATCTATTGACAAATCACAACTTATCTATCTCTTTATCATCACACAGCATAGCACCATCGACCTGAAATACAATACGCAATGGGAATAAAACTAAAGGCTGAAAGTTAATCTCGCAAATATTCCACCATAATAATATAATATAACGTCAAAATCCCACAATAGTAAAATAACTCTACAATGCTGCTAAAATTGGAAATTTTTTTTTTTTACAGATTTACATTTGATAAACTATGGTTTATTATTTTATTACGTAAAGAAACGATAAATTCGCGCATTGATTTTTTTTCTCTCTCTCTCTCCCTCTCTCTCCTCGCCACGACACAAAGCTCTCAACCAATGATGGTGATATGGCAGCGCGGTCCCTTTGTAGTGTGTTTGATTCGAGTCGAAATTTACGATTTATTAATATACACGCGGGTATTCATTTAATATTCCTTTCAGCATCAGAACTGTTGCCAAGTCTCACAGCAGTAAAAATTACCCAACGAGGCATTTTTTTTACCAACTCATCCCTTTTTTATTCAATTTCATTAGTTCGCTATTGAATTCCGAAACCGATATATGGGTTAAGAGGCGCCACCACTGTTGTGTTTTTTCGCTGCATTAATATTTTCTTCTTTTTTTTTTTTTTTTTCGACTATCGAGCTTCGAATTTTAATATCTATCTGTACGTCGATTACTGCGTCATTTTTGTAGCTCTTCGTCGTCGTCTCGTGTCAGCAAGTAGGGTACTTGCAGTATATAGTTGGATGTAGCTAGACCAGAGGTTCATTTTTTTTTTTTTTTTTTAAAGGCCATGTCAAATCTAGGTGTATAGTACCTTACCTTACCTATACGTATATACCTTTTCGAATAAGGTGAACGAATTCGCCGATACGCCTGCGTCGATGCTGGTTTATATTTTGGTATAATTGATAATGAATAGCTCGTTTTCGATAATACATAATTGACCGTACGATTGTTTAGTTATACGTACCGTACGTACTGTATACGATGTGTATACGGTAAGGTGCGGTGATTCTGGATATACAGAACAGATACACAAACGTACTATATGAGCGATGGCTCGAGAGTAAAACTTAATCGTGCACATTTTCGAATAAGTACACACGTACGTATAGTTACAACCGTATACTAACTAGAACATTAACGCGAACATAATTAATGACGTTTGTGATTGATGACTAATAATCTTATAAGGTTTGACCTCAATTTATGCCGCTCATCGTATACAGTGCGAACAATAAATGGCTTAATTTTTCAACCGTATAATTTCACCATGGGCTGGACCTAAAATTGCAATGCCATGGTACACTGCGATGGAATTTAAATTGTCGTAATTGTTGCGTGTGCATCATTTGGGTGTACTACACAGTATATACTAGAATTATAACGTTGTAAGATTTATTTATGTATCTAGATTGTTAGATACGTTTATTATGTTGGAGCGTACTTCGTACATTAAAATTATCGTGCACAACGAATGACGATTACCGCTGAGTAGCGAAGAAATTGATTTTTTACACTCATTTGGAAAAACAAAAAATTCAATTCGTTACAACAATCGCGAGGTACCTCTACCTACGTAATTCATATCGCATAAATCTCGTGAAATGCTCTTATTTTTTTTTTTACATAAATTCTCTACCTAAAAAATAAAAAAAATTGATTAAAAACCATATGCCTTCAAATTGATTTTCAAATTTATACCACGTACCTTGGGATGTAATGAGGCTGAAAAGTAAAAAAACCTCATAAAGCAAATTTAGAACACGTATTAAATCTGCATACCAAATTTTCACCTCCTAGCTAAAGGGAGGAAGAGGGAGGGAGAAGATATGCGAGAAACGGTCATTTTTCAAGGCTGATAAGGTGGAAAACTTCCGTACTGCTCTCCTAATTGATCTAAAAGAATGACAATTAGATATGTTGATTGACTGAAAAATAAAAATTTTTGCAAATTTTGCACCTCAGCAGCACTCTATCCATCAAATTTGAAAACAACTAAATTTTGACCCTAAGATCATTCGCACTCATAGATATCTTACCTACGGCCAATTCAAGACTATTAGACGAATTAGATCGATTTTGGTCGGTATCAAGTCACGTAAAGATAGCCTTCAGAATCCATCGAAAACCATCAGAACTCTTCAAAAGGCTTCAGAAACCTTCGAGAACTTTCACAACTCTTCAAGAGCTTTCAGGACCCTTTCAATAGACTTCAGCAGCCTTCGCCAGCTTCCAGAACCCTACAACAGTCTTCATAACCTTTTTTAAGACCCTTCACGGAGCTTTAAAAGCCTACACAGCTCTTTTCAACATCGCCCTTCACTGGCCTTCAGCACTCTTCGAGAACTTTTAGCACCCAACAGCAGCTTTCACGACCTTTTTCAAGACGCTTCGCAGACCTTTCAAAAGCCTTCATAACCCTTTTAGAACACCTTCACAACCCTTAACAACCCTCAGAACGCTGTCAAGAGCCTTCACAACCCTTCACTGGCCTTCAGAACGCTTCGAGAACTTTCACAACTCGACAGACTATAGGAACCTTCCAATTGCCTTCAGCGCCCATCAGAACCCTCTCAAAAACCTTTATAGCCCTTCACTAGTCTCTAGAACTCTGTCAAGAACTTAATAACCCTCCACGAGCCTTCAAACCTTTCGGGATACTTCAGAACCTCTTCAAAAGCCTTCACAACTTCTTTTGAGAGATTTCAAAACTCTTTCAACACCCATCAGAACCCTTTCAGAATCTTCACAACCCTTTTCAAAACCCATAGTGATCCTTCAAAAGCCTAAAGAACCCTTCACAAGCTTTCAGAACCCTTTTCTAGTACCTTCATAAACCTTTAAAAACCATCAGAACTCTTTCAGAACCTTCACAATCTTTTTCAAGACCCTTCACGGACCATCAAAAGCCTTTATAACCCTTTCAAAAACCTTCATATCTCCTTTTCGAGTACCTTCACAATCCTTTAAAAATCCTCAGAACGCTTTCAAGAAACCTTCACAGACCTTCGCTGGCCTTCAGAACCCTTCTACAATTTTCACAACTATTCAAAAGCCTTCAGGACCCTTTCAATAATCTTCAGCACCCTTAGAGACGCTCGTGCCATATATTGAAAAGTACGTAGGAGAAAATTGATACCTCTCTTGTATACTTTTCCATCCTCTGTTCAGTTCCTATTTACAAACAAAATTTTTTTAAATTGGTGTCGTAGATAATTTCGAAAATAGAATTTTGCGATGTGTTTTGAATCCTTAAATAACGTACAATGTTTGAAGAAAATTTTCTCTTATACGTTATTAGTAAAAAGGTTTTGAAATTTTGCATATTTACTTACTACGTAGATGCATATTAAGTCTTGGCCGAGGAAGCAAAACTCTCATACACTTTTTCTATGTCCTGGAAGCGTTTATTGACCAGAACCTAGTTTAAATGATCAAACACTCCAAGTGAGACTGTAAAGTTGGACCAAACCATATTGAGAGCATTACCATTGAATAAAAATTTATTTTTCGCGACTACACCGAGACATGATCATGTTTCAATGCCTTTCTGAATTGACTAAAAACGAACTAACAAGTACAATATTTTCTGCTCTAAATAATATAAGAAACGAAAAATAAATAAATAAATAAATAAAAAACGGTGAGCAACAAAACCAAACAAAAGACTTTTATTCTACGAAAATGTTAAGTCGAACAGACTGTCGAATTAATACAAAGAGATGGATTACGCCACATTTCACATATTGTTCATCTTCATTGTGAATCATTAACGACGGCGAGACAAGTATTTAATTTTTTTTTCAAATTCTAACCAATCTTAATATCCATTTTGTAAAAAAATTATAAAATTATTCGAAACGAAAATCTGTTCTTTTAAACGTTTGAACTAGATTCCCAATACAGTCCGGTTTCGAAATTTCTCTCTTCAAATTTTAAACTAAAAAAATGGAAAAATTCTAATTAATTTTCTCCCCAGCCCCCGCCCCCCTCGTCCCATGCCATCCGATAAAAAGATCTATACGTACGTAAATTATTCGATTGATACTATTCAATTTCATTGTACATGTTAATTAAAATATACTTCTTCGGCTTTATTCCTCTTGAAATAATATTTGAAAAAAGGGAGTAGCATAAAATAAATGAGCGAAGTAACCGAATCGTTTTCACACTAAATAAGTACACTTAATCTTACTACTTCCGGATCTCAAATCAAATTAAACGCTAGTCGCATTTCAATCCCTCCTTTTCTCGGTTCTCGTCCTGTACGCCCTTTATTATTCTTATTTCTCGGATAAAAGGCGAACGTAAAATGAAACAGTCTAAAACGTAGTACAATAGACGACAGTTAATATTATGAAATAAAAATTTTCAAATATAAATGCCTTTTCAAATATTACCTTCGGTAACATATTTAATGCATCGATCTGCAACCTCAAAGTTGCATCTAGAACAATAAATTTATTTGCATGTACGAGGCATTGAGACACAATTAATTTTTTGAAATGTGTTTTTTTAACGAAATTCTTCATTAAGAGTGTTCCTTTTTAGATTAAACGAACTACCCTTGGCCATTACAGACTATTGACTAGGGTGAGTCATTTTTAACCTTTTTTTAAAAATCGAAACGTAATATGGCACAATATTTTTCGAATGGAGTCAAAAGAACGCGGTAAAAATTTCAACCCCTAACCCGTGTAAAAATTTAAATCCAGCTGTAAAACGGTTCAAAATTTGAAAAAAGTTCCAAAAAAAGTTTTCGAAAACAATTTTTTTGGAAGTTGTTTCAGTACGACTGGTTTTACCGAAAAAATCATTTGAAGTGATTTTTAAAGGTCAACCATTTTTATAGGGCCGCATAAAATGTGCCAATTTTTGGCATATTTGTGTATTTTCAAATTAAAAAAATTGTTAACAAATTTCAAAAAAAAAAATGAAGACCTGCGAAAGGTTGTGGAGGCTCTTTAAAGCGTTCTGAGGGTTTTCAAAACACTGTGAAAGTATTTCAAAAGGGTTGTGAAAGCTTTTGAAAGATTTTTGAAGGCTTTCAAAGGACCGTGAAGGGTCTTGAAAAAGGATTGTAAAGATACTTGAAAAGAGTTCTGTAGGTTTTTGGAGGATCATTAACGCTCTTGAAAAAGGTTTGTCAAGGTTCTGAAAGGGTTTTGATGAGTGTTGAAAGAGTTTTGAACTGTCTCAAAAGAAGTTATGAAGGCTTCTGAAGTGGTTCTGAAGTATCTCGAACGGTTTGAAGGCTCGTGAAGAATTATAAAGGTTCTCGAGAGGGTTTTGAAAGTTTTTGAAAGGGTTTTGATGGCTGTTGAAGGGCTGTGAAGGCAATTGTTCGGGTCTGAAAGCTCTCCAAGGGCGCTGAAGATTATTGAGAGTGTCCTGAACGCTTTTGAACTGGAGTTGTGAAAATTCTAGAAGGATTCTGAAGATCAGTGAAGGGGTGTGAAGGCTTTTGAAAGCGTTCTGAAGGTTATTAAAGGATTGTGAAGGGGAATTTTTTTCAAATTTTGAGCTGTTTTAGAGCCGGATTGAAATTTCTACAAAAGTTAGGGGGCTGAAATTTTTACCACGTTTTTTTAATCCCACTCCACAAATCTTGTGCCCTGTTACGTTTCGATTTTCAAAGAAAAGTCAAAAACGACCCATCCAACTATCGACCTAAGGCCGATGGAGGAGAGGAAGAGTATCAACGAAATCCGTTTTGGACTCCTAGAAGGACTATTGATACTGTTTTTGGCCATGTCAGATATTTATTCCTTTTTCTTCTTTCTCCCAAAACTAAAAATCAATTGCTCAGCTCGATATCGACCCAAATCAATGAAATTCGGGCAGTTGGCTTAGATTGGCGACGAATTTGATATTTTTGAATGGCGGTGACTTCGGGTCAAAATTCAGTTATGCGCAAATTTTGGGGAGGAGCTCCCAAAGGGTAAAAATCGCAAAAATTGTTCCTTTTTATGCCAGTGGATAGAAAATTTAAAGTTGTATAAAATATCCAAAAATCAGTCTCCTAGGTCAGTGATGAAGTGTGATATGATATTTTTTTCTCTTTTTGACCTTGAAGACAGGTTTTACCTCCCTGTCACCCCTATAAATTATGCTGGGCAGTTGAAATTTGATATGTAGACTACATCTAGGAGGCATAAATGTGCTTTTTGCGACATTCGTATTTTTTATTTAATTTTTTTTTTTTGCAATAATCCCAACTGTTACAAGATCTTATACCAAATACCTTCGCTTATAAGATTTGTAGTGAAGGCAAAATCCACTTCATCGAACTCGCACACTTCATTGTAGGTATAGCAACTATGCCTCGAATAAAACGCGGCGAATTTCCAACAAAACAGTTAAAAGGTTCTGAAAACTTTTGAAAAACCACGCAACCACACGTCTTTGGATAAAAGTACCAACCTCGCCGATAATACGGTACGTACATAATGAAATAGTTTTTCTCCATGATTATACCGTTGTAAGTGACATTATTAAACGTGGTGTAAAATTCCAACCAGACGCGCGTACCCATTTACTCGATCAAAACCGCACCAACATATACGACTTTGACGTAGAAAAAATTTCCAACGAGTTTGAAATTAAGTAAACGAATACCTAAACATACCCGTCTGGTAAACGTATCAGTATCGTCGGTGTAACGTGCCACAAATTTCGTCGAGCGAGGAAAGAAAAAAAATACTCACACGTATCGAGCTTTTTTCCAGTAAGTAAGTATAAACGAATGAAAAAAATACCCAACCACCAACATCGCACCTTGCAATGGAATTGAAAAAAAAAAAAAAAAAAAAAGAGAAGAAAGTAAAGTCGTGTTTATTTATTGAGATTGCGGTTCGAAGTACGAGTAGGTATGTATTTTTGAAAAAGAGACGAAAAAAAAAAAGAAGAAAGACGAGTTGCAAGATGCACGCGGTTCCAATAAGGCGAGGATAAATGTTATGGATATTAAAAGCTTATACCGTAATAAAGTAGGCGTGCGAGAAATTGCGTTAAATTTTTAAACCTTTTGGTGGGGGAGGGGGAAAAAATGGTATATGTGCTTTGTTGTCGACGGCGTGTAAAAAAAGCGAGAAACGTTGAGTCGTAAACGGTTGTGGAGGGGAGGGGGGGAGGTGTGGTACGATGCCATGCCGATGCCGGTGGATGTGCAAAACAAAATATACATAGGAATCTAAAGAATAAGAAAATTTAGTTTCCCAGTTTCCATTTGTGAAGTAGATACTAGATTTCATTTGGATAAATTCCAAACAATGTTAACATATTCACTTTCTCCATTCCGTCTGCATTATGTTATCTAGCATTGTTTTTCCGCCGCGTGGTGTTTTTCAAAAAGGCCCTTATACTTACGATACGTATTACAACGATTTCACGTAGTAGCCACGCCATAAATAATATGCTGGAAATGAGATTTAATAATTTAAACTTTTTGTTCGCCGCTCCGCTCCGCGCCTCCTCGCCCTTCGCTCTTTGATACGCAACAAAATCTCGACTGCATTTTCAAAATATACGTGTACGAGTGAGAGTGTTGTAGTAGTGCTTTTGCTTTTCGTATCGCTTTTCCTCTCCATAGAGTCAGATCTGGCAAGCCATGTTTTCATTGACTAATTGACTCTCGGTCGTCTCGTCTCATCTCGTCGCCTGGCTCTCTTCGGTAAAGATCGAAATGGCCGTCGCCGTGCGTTCCATCACATTTGGTTATACGACCATGTAGAACAGCATACAAAACGAGTGCGCCTATCCTGCTAAGAGGCTTTTTAAAAAGCCTCTCATTTTCCTCATACTAGTCACGTCGAACCAAGTAGGTATTTTTTTTCATTGTTGGCCATTTAGCGAACGCGCTCCGCGTGTTCGTTGATCGGATTCTTGATATAAAAATACATCGTTCTTTCTCTAACACATTTTCAATATAGAACCCCACACCCCCAACCCCCCCACCCCCGCAAGTTAAAAACGTCAGCATTATTTTTTATGATATTCGACTGGTTCGCGTTTTTTATTTTTTTTATTTTTCGCCTTCTCATTTCATTTTCCTATTCGAGTAAGTATAAATTTTTATCGCCATTGAATGTGATGTGATAGAGCAATATCGTCGTAATTGATATAAATATAAAGGTGTCGAAGCCTCTATACCTATTACCCCTGTACCCTTGTTATGCAAATATATAGAGATAATAAGAATTTTCGCAAATTATATCTAGATAGTACCGGGTGTAAGTTATTCGACTACTATGCTCTTTATATAGGTTATTCGTGAAATTTGACCTCGAAATGACCTAAATTTTTCGCTACCGTATCTACTTATAATTTGAAAAAAAAAAAAGAAAATTAACTCGACGTACGTACATTTAATAATTTTACTCATGAAATAGGTAAGTTCGTGATCAAAATTTTTTCTCTCGAGGAATTCGCATTTTTTTTTTCTTTCTTTGAATTTTTTAATACATTTTTTCTTTATTACGAAACTTTATCGAGGAATTTAATTTTTTCGTTCGTTTTACTTAATATGAAATTTCGGAACAATTTCTACGGTGTAAAATTTTTTCACTACATAATTTATGTCTCTAGAGTATCTTTCTAATGCATCTACCTCATCCTCTCCTCAGGATAATATTACCTCAGCGCTTCTATCTCGTCATTTTTTATTTTTTTTTAGCTGATTTCAACACGCAATGAAAGTAACATTTGAAATAATCGAATAAAAAAAGTCTCGATTTTCGTAAAATAAAGGAATTACCTACGCGAATTGTTGCACTAATGGAATAAAGGAGAAAAGGAGATGTGCGATGTTTTTTATTAACCAATCCTAGGTTCAGGGCTACAGGTAGATACATGAGTGAATAGCTGAGCCGTCCCCCTCTCATCATTCAAGAAACATTTTTCTAGAATTACTAATAAATTTACATACCAAATGTCAACTCCCTGACTTAATTTGGAAGTGAAGCATACGAGAAACGTTTTTTAGAGGAGGAGGAGAGGGGGGGTCTTCATACCTTTTCTTCTACGTGACGCAGGAGGTTGGTTTTTAAGCATGTCATACCGAGTGCTTCGTATTACCTTCATCATCCTCATATCAGTGATAGGCCAACTCATCAGACTTGCATGTAAAATAATTAACATACTCAAAAAATTGAAGGGTCTGAGATCTGCTATTTTCAAAATTTCATTTTCTCTCAAATCTGCCGTTCATTTTGAAAATTTATAGAAAAAAAATTAACAATGTTAAAAATTCGCTATTTACTGTACAACTCAATACATACTACCGAGCACGTGTGGTCGTAAAATATGACAAAATAAATGCTAAAAAACATGACTAAAAATTTGTATCTTTTTTAGTTTTTTTGAATCTTGCTTCCTAATGAAGAAAAAAATTTATTGAATGCTGAAAACTGAAAAATCATAGATTTTAAAGAACAAAACTTCAAAATTTCAAAATTTTACATTTTTTTCTTCATAATGAAGCAACTTTCAGGGTTTCTGCTCAAGTTATCAAATGGGTGGGGGGTGGGGGTGTACTGTTGATTATTTAACCTTTTCAAAAGTTATTTACAAAGAACTGAAAAAATTGAAAATCATCTGCTTATTTATATGAAGTTTAGCATACACAGAAAAATTTTCAGGGAAGGGGGAATAATTCAACACCTGGAAGGACTTATCCCCCCCCCAACCATCTATGACCTTTGAGAAATAAGAAAAAAAAATTGAAAAGTGATAATGGCTTTAGCCAAAAAACACTACTTTTTCATCTCTTTCACTACTTGTTGGATACTCTGTATTACTACCCCTCCCCCCTCTGGACATTTAACCCATCGCAATACGGACTTTAAATTTTTCAGGCTTCAATAACATAAATCTGTCGCTTCACTGAGTATACGAAATAAATTTGAGCAATTTTGGACAGTACTGAGTTGAGTAATTATACGACTTCTTTAGAAACTACATTAGATGGGACTGAAAAGATGAATTAGTAGAAAGGGTCATCTACGACTCTTTACAAAATCTACTCGTACCTATGACATTCGAAAATATTGAAATTAAATCTTGAAAATAAATTTGATCCACAATAGGTAAATATTCAAACCTTGGATTTAATAATAAGAGGCAGGGGGTGTCTATATCGCGTTAATTGATGTTTTGAGTCCAGGCAACTCAATAATCTCTACTCACCTCGGCCAAACACAAATTAAGTTTCACATATAGTTAAATTATAGTTGAAAGCCATCTTCGTCTGTATTCTATCAAATCCTCAACATTTAGCCCATTGAATAAACTTATCCTATCTACACGTACGTTTCTCCTAAGTCAATACGCTTTCAAGAAGGCGAATTTTTAAGAGAAAATCGGGCTGAAAATATCAGCAAATTAGGAACACATGTAGATTTAGTAGGGGTCTTGGATGTGCCTTTTTGGAAACTTTCAGCTTTTCAGCACTCTTGCATCCCTTTAAAGCCTCAAAAACAGAGGGAGTGTGGATGACCTCGGGTAAAAATTTATTTTCGCCCCATTTTGAGGGAGCAGGTGCGGGGGGGGGGGGGGGGGGGAAAAA
>FIZR01017666.1:0-21294 GCA_900060175.1 Ferrisia virgata
TTTTTTTTCTGTTCTTTACCCCTCTATTTTTTTTTTTTTTTTTTTTGACGAGTGTAATGATCACGACTAATGTCTCTTCCTCCATTCTATGTACGTTCACATATCAGTAAACCCCATTTCTAGGTTTACTTGGCCACCTGATCCCTGAAGTGTCAATGCTCCGCTGTTCAGCAGTAAAAAAATTATAACATCAAAAATCACTGAAGCCATACTTGCTACACATTGAATAAAACAATAGAACAGAATACCAATGAAATCGACATTTAAACTTCGACACAGCAATCACAGCAAAATTTATTCATTCATGACATTATTGATCTATACTACGCACACAAGCACCGAAGACAACAAAGCAACAAGGGGAAAATCCTACCACCTAAACTCATACAAATAATTCTTTAACTCAAAAATTTCACCTCTATCATTAAATTCCTCTCCGGACGAAATGGCATTTATACAATTCCTAGGCACCTACAGCCCTACACCTTAGCAGCGCTGCAATTATAATCGTTCCGGTTTCAGTATTTGTTAAAGCTTACGTTAGTTTTCATCTCGCTGGAGACCAGAGTCGCGTTGGAGGGCAACGATGACGACGAAATACGCACAATTACGCAGTAAAACCATTACCTACCACCTAGCTACGTAGTTCAATAAGTGTGAAATATTAACCATATCACCATGTACCCTTCATGACGCTGACGTTACACCCTTCGAATGTCAAATCTAACAAAATTCAAAGCCTTGTAAAATCACGACGTATCATTATTCATCGGTGAAAACTTGTCGACATTTTGTAAAATTTGTACATACCAAACACTCGGAGACGTACAGAACAAAATATCAGCAAATCTTAGCCCTATTGTCTGGTGGGTAGAGTTAAATGTGCTCGAATTTGTAACGAAATGAAAATTAATGCACTTTTTGCACTTCCTTGTGCTACAACAATAACTAGTAGTACACATTTTCACCAAGATGCTACCACAAAGAGATACATTAAAATCTGAGAACTTGCACTTAAATCATATGCAATTGTAGTTGTAAAATAAAAAAAAGCATCGCAAAACGATGCTTTTTCAGCCTGATTTTCGTAACATATTACAATCATGAGAATTGAGAAAAAGCATCGATTTACGATGCATTTTTCGTAATCAGCATTTAAGGAAGGTAGGGTTCTATGGAGCTAAAACGTCAAAACCTTCAAAAAGCACATCTAGGATCCTAGCTAATTTCAACTTCCCATCCGAATTTGGAGGGGAATTATACGAGGAACAAATATTAAAAATTAGAAAAATCTACCAAAAAACCACGTATTCAATACTGTGATGGTGTGCAACAGTGTTGAATAGTCTAAACTCCCAAAAGGCACACCTAGGGCACCTACCTAATGTACATACCTAATTTCAAGTTCTTGGTTCAATTTGGAGGAGAGTTATGCGAGGCTCAAACTCAAAAAATAAAAAAATTCGGCAAAAAAACACATACTTGGGACTGCGAAGGAGTGAAATGGGGCTGAAAAGTCAAGACCCCCAAAAGGCATTTCTAGGGTCCCTACTAAATGTACACGCCAAAATTCACCAGATTAGCTCAATTTAAAGGGGAGTTATGCGAGAAACAAACTCAAAAAATAGGAAAAACCGACCAAAAAACCACATTTTTAGGGTTGTGAGGGGGTGCAATAGAGCTGTAAGGTCCAGATCACTAAAAGGTACATCTTAAGCTCCTGGTAAATTCCAAAAATTCAACTTTCTAGCTCATTGTGGTGAGGAGCTGGGGGAGGAACAATCCCCCTTCAAGGTCCAAAAGAGATATCCCTGCTCCCAATTGACCTACGAGGTTGATTTTTGGATATGTTATACAACTTAAGATTCTCTATCGATTGACGCAACAAGGAATAATTTTTGTGTTTTCGGCCCTTCAGCACTCCCTCCTACAAAACAGGGAAAAACTGAATTTTGATCCAAGGTCATCTCCACTCATATGTATCTCAATTCGCCTCCAAACTGAGCTGACTGACCCAACTGGAACGATTTTGGTCTGTATTGAAAAAAATGAACGATTTTATTGTTCGGGAAATAATAAATAAATAAATAAAAGCACAGCAAGCTACTATGATTTTCCAGCCTGATTTTCGTGACATATTCAACCATAAGAACCGAAAAATAGCATTGCGGTGGGTAGGGTTCAATGGGGCTAAAAAATCGAAACTCTCAAAAGGCACATCAAGGAACTTTACAGACGAAAAATACCAAATTTCAACTTCCTAGCCCAATTTGCAGGGGAGTTGTGCGAGGATCAAACTCTGAAAATAAGAGAAAACGACCAAAAAACCATATATTTGGGACTGTGAAGGGGTGAAATGGGGCTGAAAATCCGACGCCCTCAAAAAGCATATTTAGGACACTCACTAAATGTACATACCTAATTTCAAAACCCTAGCTCAATTTAGAGGGGAGTTACGTGAGAAACAATCTCAACCCCCCCCCCCCAAAAGAAAACCCAACCGAAAAACCACTTTTTTTGGGCTTGGTAGGTGGTGCAATGGAGCTAGAAAGTCGAAACCCTAAAAAAGTACATCCAGAGCATCAACTGAATGTACATAGCGAATTTCAACTTCGTAGCTCAATTTGCTGGGGTGATAGGGGAGGAACAGCCCGTTTTCAGGGTCAAAAAGAGGGAAAACTCCCATATCTCCCCTCCTAATTGACTTAGAAAGTTGATTTTTGGATATGTTATACAACTTTTGGTTCTCTAACAATTGGTCTAAAAAGAGGAAATTTTTGCCTTTTTGGCCCCTCAGCACCCCTTTCCCCAAAATTGAGCAAGACTGAATTTTGACCCAAGGTCATCCCCACTCAGATATATCTGATCCGTCGCCAAACCGAGCCGATTGACCAAATTGGAGCGAATTTGGTCAGTATCGAGTGGAATAAATGATTTTAATGTTTGGGAAGAAAAAAAATTATAAAAAATAAACAAAAATAAATATCTTACACGACTAAAAATTGTCTTAATGGTCTTCTAGGACCCCAAAACGGATTTTGTTGATACCCTCCCCCCTTCCAATCCTCCGTGGGTTGATAAACTATAATAGCCTGATATTCATTACCAATATGACATAGAAAATCAGGCTAAAAAATGCATACATCACATAAGAGAGACAACGTGTAGGTGATTCGTTGCTACTTATGCTGGTCTTGCAAACGTACAGTACAATTTATTCATACACCAAAAGCTTTTATTTTATTTTTATTTTTTTGCGCGCCTGAAAAGAGCGACGTATACGCTGTGACGAGGATGGAACATTGGCGCAGATTTATCGCAAACGAATTGTACAATTCGCAATAAATTTCCATTGACGCGGTTTATGGTTATCACGATTACATAAAATGGCGTACAACGACATACACATATGCGATTCTTGACATGTTTTTTTACGACCTCGTACACTCGTCTCGTACACATGGTTTATGGTGCGTTTTTGAAGCTTTTGTCGTACATGTATGAAGAAGACCCACAGTGAATTCGTTCAATATCGAAATCTTCGTATATTCTAGATCGTTTACGACTACGAAATAAAACTTTTTTTTTATTATGGGTATACCTTGTTTTACCTTTTATTTTTATTTTATTTTTCGAACAAATGAAAGCGATTATTTGATTAGGAAAAATTTTATAGATAGGTTAAGTAATAGGTACAGGCGACTCTTCTATCAAGAAAGAAACAAACGTACTGTGAACGTATTTTATATTGTAATAATACATAAAGAATTAGGTACCTATTTCACAACACGGCCCCTTTCCCTCGCTCCTCTCGTACACCTTTACCTGCACTACGTATAGCTCTCGTCTTATTGCGTATAATCTTTATCTATGTAATGTTCGCCTTTAGTAAAAGTATATTAAAATTCATCCGAAGCTGGGCTTCAACGTTGATATATCTTAATCCGGACACGTAGTACCTGAAGATTAAGTACCAGTCAAAGGGGAGTGAGATTAAACCTAATAAAGTACTAGGCTGATAAGATATAACGCGAACCGAGGTACCATCAATGTCAAGCCAATTACTGTCACAGTCGTTTCGTTCTCTGTGCACTGCGCTTCGCTGCCCTATCCTACCCTATCAGATCGGATCCTTTGCTGTTGCAAAAGCAAAACGCCAATGCACAAGACAGCATCTGAGAAATTTGTTGAAAGCTAAACAAACAGAAGCGTGCAGTGGCGAAGACTTGGAAACAATTTGCCCATTACTCGGAAGGAACTTTTGCTAAACAAAATAAACAAACTTCGTGGGTATAAAAAGAGAGAGAGAGAGTGAGAGAGAAAAAAAGAGTAAATGCATTTGGACTAGGGAATTTCAAAAGTCTTGACAGGTAGCAGGTGATTTATGATTTTCAAAAGGGGGAAGAAATGATTCAGTCTAGTTTTCCACGAGTTAAGGTAAACGACTTAGTAAAATACGGTCTCCGCTGAAATTTATCTTTTTTGTCGTTTATACCGAGAACACACACAGAGCCCGGGGCGTACGGGTGGAACGCGACCGACAGACGTAGACACGCGGAGAGGAAAAAAAAATGCCGACGACGAGGCGCGAGGCCTTATATACCTATTCGCAGTACACGACACACGCGAGTTAAACGAATGAACGAGAAGGAGATGAGGAAGCTAAGCTCGAATTCCAAAATCAGCCTTTTCTCCGTAATGTGTAAGTATACTGTATATGTGTAGTAAAACTCTGGCGCGAGTTTATAAATTATTTAAATGACTTCTAGGTGTGAATTTTTTATAGCATTCTTGTGATTTCAGTTGTTTTAAATTTGCCAACGTAACGGTTCCTTCCTTCGACTCATCCTCGACTCTGCCCTCCACCGACCGGCTCCAACAGCAGTTTGAATGCGCGTCGTTACCATTTTCTTTATCGTGACATCGCATCGTGTCTGTTTCCGGCGATGATTTTTCCATTTTATTTTCGCTCCTTTGTGAATATATATATATATATATATATATATAAAGGTAGGTAGGTATACGTACGATGTACGAGTATCTAAAAGATAAACGTAAGGGAATATTTTTTTTCCCACACAAAAAGTAAAATTGAGAAGGATAAAGTTGCGATGCTTTTTTCATTGGATTTTCCTAATCAGATGCGTATAATACGATGAAAATCACGTCAATGAAAACCAGGCTATAATTGACTATCCACCTGCGACGGATGGAGGGACGAGTAGGATCACCAATATCCATTATGGGCTACGAAAAGACCATTGAGGCCATTTTCGGTCATGTCAGCCAATGTCAACACTGCTTTTGAAAAATTCGTACGAAAAAGATAACATGTAGTTAAATCCTCAAAGATTCCACTAAGACTGAACCAAAGAGTACAAAATCGCAAACCATGGGTTACAGCGCAACTACAGAGTTCACCTCTCTGAAGAAAAACCACGACTTTACAACTTGGTTAGGAAAAACTTAAACAATGAGGAGCTTTTGGTGGAGTTTAAAAATTCCTCTAAGCTTGATATTCAACAAAAGAGACTCCTTGGCAGAAACTTCAGACCCTCTTCAATGGATATCAGACACCTTGCAGAGACTTTAGAATTCCCTAAAAAGACATCAGATCCCCTCAATAGCCTCTATAAAACCCCTTGAACAACCTACAGATCCGCTTAAAGAAACTTCAGAACACCTTAAAGAGGTTTCACACCTTTTAAAGAGATTTCAGAACACCTTCAATAGCCTTCAAGCTCCCTAAATAAGACATCAGACCCCTTCAATGGCCTTCAGACGCTCTTATTGAGACCATCCACCTTTAATGGCCTTCAGACACCTACCAGACTTTTCAGATCCCTCTTGAAGAGCCTTCAGCCTCTCGCAATAACCTTCAGACCCCCTTTAATAGCTTTCACGTCCTTCTTCCATTGCCTTCAGAATCCCTTAAAAAGACTTCAAAACCTCACAAAAAAACTTCTGACCCTTTCACTAGCCTCCAGACCGCTTCCAGAGACTTCAGGACTCCTTGAAAAGACTTCAGGACACTTCAATAGCCTTCAGACCTCTTTTAATATCCGTTAGAAGCCTTAGAGAGACTTTCGAACCCCATAAAAAGACTTCAGAACCCTTCAATAGCCTTCAGACCCCCCCTTGCAGAGACTTCAAAACCTCTAAAAAGATAAAGACCAAAATTATTTGCTCAGCTCTACACCACCCAAAATCGACCAAATTTGGGAAGTAGGCACGGATTGGCGGCGAATTTGATATTTTCGAGTAAGGATGATCTCGGATCAGAATGCAGTTATGCCCACATTTGGGGGAGGAGGTGCTGAGGGGCTAAAGTCGCAAAAATTGTTCTTTTTTGGGCCAATCGATAGGCAATCTAAAGTCGTATAACATTATCTAAAAATCTACCTCCTACATAAATTAGAAGGAAAGATATGGGAGTTTCCTCATTGCATAGAAACCAAAAATATCACGAATAGATCAATAAAAATATCATTTTACGATTCGAAAATTTTCAAAACCTCAAAATAATCATGAAAAAAGTGTAATATGATGAAAAATGTCATTCAACATATAATTTCACAGCTCAAAAATGGACAATAAACAGAAAATCGTTCAAAAAAACACCCCAAAAAATAGATCATAATGCTATTTTATAACCTAAAAATTGGCAAAATACAAAAGAAAAAATCAAAAAACATTTAAAAATTGTGAGAAATCCGTTCAAAATGTCATTTCACAGCTCAAAAATTGACAAAATACTGTAAAATAATGAATAAAATCATTGAAAATTTAATTTCATCGCTAAAAAAATGGAAAAAAAATTTAAAAAATTTTTTGAAAAAACGTTAATTTCTTATTTCGAACATGTAAAATAATGAAAAACTCGTACAAAATCTCATTTCACTCTAAAAAAATTCAAAAAAATAGTATAAAATAATAAAAAAATGCATCAAATGATGAAAAAAATCATTGAAAATATACCAAAAACTTATGGAAATATAAAAAAGTAATGAAAAATACAAAAATTCATCAAAAAAATTTTTAAAAAGCATTGTGAAAACCCGTTGAAAATATAGTAAAACATGTCGAACAATTTAATGAAACTTACAGAAAAAAATTTTGAAAAATGTTAAAAAATCAACTAAAACAAAAAAAATGGTAAAAAATTGTAGAAAATTGATCAAAAAACGCATAACATACAGAAAGTTTACCGGAAATTATTAAAAAATTATGAAACTTTAACAAACATTAAAAAATGATCGGAAAAATCATTCAAAATTCAGTAAAAATTACAAAAAAATTTTGTAAATTAAGTAAGATGAGGGTAAAAGTGCAGATAACGAAGAAAAATTCAAGGAAAAGTAATGTAAATTACGAAAAAAATCTTTGAAAACTGAGTCAAAAATATATTAAAATACAGAGAAAATAATTATTTTGAAAAATTTATGAAAAAAACGAAAATTTACCGCCAATATGAAAAAAAATTGTTGGAAAATAAATAAAAATATGAGTAAAAAAAATTTGAAAGGTACCATAAACATGAAAAAAACCGTTGAAAATTAATTAAAAATTAAGAATACGAGAAATTCGAGAAAGTGGTGAAAAATATGAGAAAAATACGATGAAAATGGCGTAACAAAAGCGTAAAAGTACATAAAAATTTATCTAAATCCAAGAATAAGTAATAAAAAATATGAAAATATACCAAAAAACATTTTTAAAAAATCGTTGAAAATCAAATGAGAAATGTTTTAAAATGTAGAAAAATATATCAAAATTAATGAAAAAGTGATGAAAAACTTGGAAGTTTACAAAAAATATTCAAAACAATGATTAAAAAATTGGATTAAAAATGTATTAAAGTGCAGAAAAATCAATCAAATTTCAAAAAAAGTTGTAAAATATATAAAAATTTACCAAATGGTTGAAAATATACGAAATTGATGAAAACATACAAAAGTTTTAAAAATACACTAATATTCCTCAATAATTGCAAAAAAAAATGGAATAAAATAATTAAAAAATATTATTTTTTTGCATTTTGAAAAATTTTTGAATTTTTGAATTTTTTATGCAAATATAATCAGTGACAAATTAATATGTGCTCCCGACCTAGAGCTGTCAGTAGGCTCCGTGTACCATCATATAACAGTATTGAAAAAAACCCTCTCCTTCTTTCCTCCAAACATCAGCCCTCAGTCGACCAACTACAATAGCTGTACTTATTTTAGAGAAAATTCTACCAAAAGCACTTTTCGTAAAAGTACACATATATCTGAAAGAGGTGTGAACGTCGAAAATTTATCGAATCTCGTTTATTTCCCGGAAAAGATTTACATTTTCCCAGCGTTGCGTCGTTGGTCGAACGGTAAAATAGAACAAAAAATACACATAAACATACTAAACAATCGAATCCATACAATTGGTGCTATCTTATTACGTTTTAATCATCACGAGTATTACTCCGGCTGCATAAAAAAACTACAAATTGTCAATTGCGTACTTTATTACACAAGGTAGGTAGGTATTAGGTACGTTAGGTCTGGGTGAATTTATATATCTGGCTTCTAGTACCTATTTTCTACCTCGTACCTACATAATAAGTACACCCTCTACGGTACGTTACGTATACGATGAAGCCAAAAATACACGATCGAACATGCCAAATATTCAGTATCAAATTACTCTTAAGTACTATACAACGAGGTAATGAAGTTGTTCTTTTAAGCCCCTTGTAACAACACCGCGATTACCTTTATTCTCTTTCTCTCTATCTCCATCTCTCTCTCGTTTCGTTTCAGTTTTCAATACCATTCATTACACACACCATCTTGCGAACAAAAAGTGCCGCGAAATAAAAAGACAGAAGCTGCGTAGTGTCAATTTCTTTATAAGTAGAACGTACTAACTGTATTTTTAGGCGAAGGTAGTAGGTAGCTAAGCACCTATGTATACGTAGAGATACTGTCTCACCCCGCCATAGTCATCTCGTTTCCACAAAACACTTGTCACCAGAAGAGGTTTCGACAGCTGTTTTTTATTTTCACGTACTTGCACATGTCGACTATAAAGTCGTTATTGATCCATTGATCAAAGAAGCTGTCAATGTTTGATCTTGTCGCCGCGCATCGTGCCATTTCAAGTACCAGTTGCGAGCTCTTTGATAAAGGTACACACAAAGTGGATCTGTAGTCTGTAAGCTGTGCATTCGATTCGCCACCCGATTTGTACTATTTCGGTATATTTTTTCATTTCGAGTTTCGCTCAGTACCACCAAAAGTAGGTGTCGTGAAATCAGAACCGATTAAACGAGGGTTTTTTTTTACCCTCCTCTCAGTTCGAATTTTTTTATAAAATACATTTCCGTCGTGTATATACGTGATTTCCAATAGATACGATAAAGATATGGTGGTTATCAGCGATGAGTATATAGCTTAGGTACATGGTACATGGTAGTGCGGATACGAACTACAGGAAGATAAATGTCGTTCGGGGATTTCTCTCGAGTGAGGTGATAGTCGCGATAGGGTTGCATGAGAATTGACTGAGGTTCATTATATTATTCGGGTTTATACGTAGAAGAAGAGTTTTGGTAGTATTTGGCATGGCACACGATAGGAGGCCATTTTTTAGGTGATTTTTATGCGTGGACTACGATTAGGGTACGGTATAATCGCAGATAATGGGACCCAAAGGATGATATATTTTAAAATCTGATATTAAGTTAAAAGCAAATTGTTGACACGGATATGTCTAGATGCAGAATGAGAAGCTGGTGGAGGAGGGGCAGGTCAGTCATAAATTTACGTTACGTTTTCCTGTCAGCCGGCATGAATTTGCAGTGTTGCCAATTCGATCACGATCGCAAAATATTACATATTTCAACACAAAGGGAAAGAGCCTTTCCTAATAAGGATCAAAAACGGCCCCCGAACCAAAATCGATCAAAATTGAGCCAAAATGTTACTTATGGTCTAAAAACGCGCCAAAAAATTTTTTGACCTCTTACACCCACCTTTTCCGGAATTATCGCCCCTCAAATGTCAAAATTTCAACACGCGATGTCTTTGGAAGGCAAGGGTAAAAAATTTTGAAATATTCACAAATTATACATCCTACCGAGTACCATAAATGAGAATTTTAAAAAAATTTTCGGTTCACAAAAAAATTAAAAAAACTTTTTAGGTGGAACTCTTGCCTGGAAATTTTTTTTTTATCTTTGTTAGAAGGTCATCTATCACGTATATTTTTTGGGGGTTCTGAAATTGAGTGCAACATGCTCAAAAAAAATCACAACCCAAGAAAAACACGTTTTTCACTTTTTCTTCGTAATTAATAAAGCAGGTATCCCAACTCAAAGTAAAATTTCGAGTCAATACATTGACAAAATTTTTAACCCTCCCCTTTCAAAGATATCGCGTTTTGAAATTTCGACATTTGAGGCGATAATTCTGCAAGGAATGGGTGCACGGAGTCAAAAACTTTTTTGGGGCGTTTTTAAACCATAAGTAACATTTCGGCTCTGATTCTGATCGATTTTGAGTTGGGGACCGTTTTTGACTCTAATTAGAAAAGGCTCTTCCTCACAAAAAATCATATGATTGGTAATCCTGCATCGTTATCGAGTTTTTGCATTCGAATAAAAATTTTATCCTCTTTCATTTTCCACTGAAATTTTTTAACCAAAATCAGCCTTACTCTTGAACCTTCAACTTTCCCCAATCCTGAGCCCAATTACCAAATTTCAACGATTTTGGTCTATATTTTAGCACTTTAAAAAACTCGAATATCAAAAAAATGAACCTATTGAACCATCGAGGGGAGGGGGAAGGTGAATAAAAAATTTTAGATCATCACAGAGGTGAAAAAATTTATAAATAAAAATAGAAAAAATACAAAAATTTACCTAAATTGTGAGAAAAATTCGTAAAAAATTGTAGAAAACTTGAAAATTTTTTTAGAAAACTGTGCAAAAGACGGAGTAAAAAATTTCTGATGCTTCAAAGAATTTACCAAAAATTACGAAAACGTAAATATCGTTATAAATGAATGAAAAGGGTGTAAAAAATGCAAAAAATTTATCTAAATTGTAAAAAAAATGCGAAAAAACATTAAAAATGAAAATAATACGTGTAAAAATTCAAACTAATAATAAAATTTGCAAAATAAATGAAAAATTATGAAAATTTAAGAAAAAATTACGAAAAATTGTTGAAAATTAATTTAAGGGGTGAAAATTACAAAAAAATTACCTTTAATATAAGAAAAAATAGCAAAAAACTTTCGATAATTGAATTGAAAGTACGCAAAAATACAAATAATTTGTTAAAATTTACAAAAAAAAAACACAAGGAAAATGATGAGAACCAATCAATATTTAGTATAAAAAATGTGTAAAAATTCTAAAAAATGAAAATATTATAAAAATTTACTTATAATTTGAAAAAACATTATTAAAAAAATACAAAAGTTATGAAAATTTACTTCAAATTTAAAAAAATTTACCCAAAAATAAGTAAAAATCGCAAAAAATGTTTGAAAATTGAATTAAAAATGGGAAACAATACCAAAAATTTACAAAAGAGCGATGAAAATTCAGCAAACATGTAAAATAACACCATAAAAAGCTATTAAAATTGAATAAAAAGTATGTTTAATGAAAAAAATTTACCAAATTTTTGAAGATGAGATGAAAAAATAATAAAAAAAATTCAAAGAAATTTCAAGAAAAAAATCGTGAAAATTATTTAAAAAGTATGTAAGAAGTGTAAAGATATAGAAAATCTACGAAAAATAGATGAAAAATAATGAAAAAAAGTAAGAAGAAATTATGAAAATTTTATTGAAAATGTAATATAACTTATGAAAAAAATCACCCAAAAATATTCGAAAAAACCATAAAATATCATTAAAAATTGGGTAAAAAACGTATACAAACACAAAAAATGTATCAAATTCCACGAAAAATGTGATGAACAGTGCAAAAATTTACCAAAAATATGAAAAAAATAGACGGAAAATCACAAAAAAAAAATTGAAAAATATGAAAAAAATAGTGAACAATTGCTTAAAATTGAGACTCTTTCCATGGTCCAGGACTTAAGATTTGGAATAAAATAACAGACGTTTCCAAATGAAAATTACTAACCTTCAGATGAATTTTTTTCGCTAGCTATTCATCGAATGTATCCCAATAAAAATAAGTGACTTTGGAAGTACTTTTCACGCTGAATTAGATTCTGCATTTGAAGGAAATTTCTCCACCACGTGAAGATTATTTCATCAAAAAAAAAAAAAATGTACTGAAGTTAGTTAGAAATATTTGAATCCTTTCATTACTAAATCTGGCCTATTTCTGTCTTTAGCGATGAAATTTAAAAATAAATTTGTAAATCAGGCATGCTCAAAAATTACCAAAACGAACTTCAAACAACCTTCTTCTAGCCTCCCTCCTACTTTAAACCTGGCAAATCAATTGAAGATATCATACTGTTTTTCTTCTAAAAAGAAGAAAAACACTTTCATACAAAATTAAACTATAAATCGAATATCAAAAAATCCTGCGTTAAAAAACACTTGAAAATTATACGTGTGCATTTTTTCACTTTTTACTTTATTTTTTTAGAATTTTCATTCCTTACAGTATAATCATTACACCTGAACTTGACTTTACTCGCGAGCAAACAAAACAACGAAATTGAGATGTGAAAAATTTTTAATTCCGTCATCAAAGAAATTCTCGCCCGGAGTTTTTTTTTTTCACGCCAAATAATGATAACTACAAGAAGTACACCTTATATTACAAAAAACACACACACGCACACACACACCAGAATAACCTTATATCTACATTACAAAGTAGATTTTACTATAGGTAGGCAGTAGATACGAACCCTACACACTACACACACGCGTCAATGCTTACACATCTGAAAAAATAAACACAAAAACGGCGCTCGAATTAAAAAGAAAAATATACATCGCTCGTACCATATACCTACCTAGACCTACCAAACATATCGCATTCCATCCCAATTTATTCCTTTTGTAAATAATCACGGCTTAGTATAAAACGAAAAAGAATATATACGAATACAGCCTTATACGAGACAGTGTATTTCGATGTAGATGCGGAAAATCGTTCGAATCATTACATATTATTGTTTTAGGTATACAGCGGTTGAAATTTAATCCTCACATCGTACACGTACCGTACCGGATCTGATTAAGTCTTTTTAAGTTTTCCCTCCTTGTTCGGTTGGGCTTTGCTTGTCATGTACAAAAAAAAAAAAAAAAAAAGACCTCGAGAACGTGGAGAAAAGGGGTAGATATAGTATACGAACGATTCGTGTATAAATTATGTATCGTCTAGTACACTACTACGTCACCGTACAATGGCATTTACTTCGACAGTACACCAAGTATATAAGCTTTACAATACGAACTATATGCTCTCAAAAGGTACCATCTACGTACACACCAACGTTTGATACTTCTGCCCTCAAAACGACAGTACAACTTTGTGTACATTTCAATTCCCTCATCCCTGTTCGTTATGTAATTTTTAATTAATAATACACGAGTAATAATGTGTTGGGAATTTTTCACCTACATAGGTACGAGTATGCATCCCTACATTACATATCCACGCACAGAGATGATGAATGGCCAGCTCATATAGCATTGAAATTACATTTCAAGTTCATCACCTGAAAAATCTTGACACCTTATGATTGATATTGTTGGCTAGTTTGAAAAATGCCTCCCTCGTTATAAACTGTAGCTGCGTAGCTGACAAGATATACCTTTGGGGATGCTTTGTCTTCGTTACACGTATCAATGATAATCTATACAAACAAATCGATGGTTTCTTTTTTCCCAAGTCTCATGCCAACGGCAGTACAAACCAAAGTCTCAATTTAAATACTGTAATTGATCTTCGAAGTAAGAGTTAATTAGAACGACATCGCTTGTACTCGAAGGAAACACAAAAATAAAGTAGTATAGTCGCGAACAACCTAAAATAAGCTGCTCTCAGACGTTCAAATAATAAATTTAGCTTGAGTGCTTATTTTTCAGATCCCTTCTCCATCGAGGATCCACCCCTCTTTCTGAGAAACACCCCCTATCTCCTCATGCGTGGCCGGTATCAAAAAATTTCTCAAATAAAATTTATAGCTCGAAGTATCACGAATATTTCGAGTTATGGGCAAATTTTCGATTAGACCACTCACCCTACCACTATTTCACGAAACACCTGTTCAAAATACTCCAAAAATCGTGATTCTTTCTACTTTACGCTAAAATTAACCGACATACCCCTAAACTTAATAGAATAAAAATTCTTCAAAATCACAAAGAGAATACATATACTCGAAATTTAGCAACTTTTAACCTCTATGCTCAAGGTACCCCCCCCCCCGTTCATCACTCATAATGCTAAAGTAGTGGCTGATTCATTTCAAACAAAACTCGGCAATTGGTAATATAATCATGAAATTTGGTATCATCGATGAATAAGATGTATATCTCCCATGGGGAGGGGGGCGCAGGGAGAGGAAGAGATGGAGGACGAAACTTTGAGGTAGCATCTCCCTCGGATTTCCGCATGAAATAATTATCAGGTTCGGAGAGTTTTTAAATTTTTTATACATTTTCTATATGTAAATTTCGCGAACCCATTTTGGGAGCTGGGTACACCCCCCTCTCCAGAAGTTCTTCTCGGATATAACGAAATGCCCTTGATCTCAGATTTTCAAAATTTTCATAACATTTCATTAGATATCTCTAAAATAATTTTAGGGACAAAAAATCCTCCCACCTTGCCCCCCTCCCTCGCACAGAATATCGAAAAAACGTTTATTCTTGAAAAAAATCTGTATTCACGTGAATTTAATGAAAAATCATGATTTTCATTCAACTGTTTGGAGGAATGATGGATCTATCGACATGAATTTTTCCAAAATTTCCCATCGTCTGGGAGAGGGGGGGGGGTGGAAGAGCAACTGCTGTCACCCTAGGCAGAGTGCATGAAATTGTTTTTTCCCCGTAAAATTATGCCTTTTAATAAGTACTATTTTTTTCATTTTTTTTGAGATTTTTTCTTTGAGATTTAGGGCGTTTTTAAATACTCAAAAAATACTCACAATTGTGTTTTTCTCAGAAGTAATGGCTAATACGTTATAATTGAATAGAATTAAAATTGTTCAGCGTGAAATTTCAAATCAAGTTTCACGATTAAAATTTTAGCTGAGGAACATAATTACAGAATTTTGGACATGGGGTGGGAGAGGGGGGGTGGTAAGCGGTCAAAATGTGAACAATAGATTCGAACTAAAAATAAATTCCTGATTCGTATTTAGCATGGCTGAATTAGACGAAAAACACTCCGCTCCTAATTTTTTGACCCACTTTCAAGGTACGAAAAAATTGCAATTTAGTTCAAAAAATCCAATTTTACGTGGGGCAGAAACTTTCATATCAATGTCAAACAACAATTTATAAAGAGAGAGTTTTGAAATTTGGTATATTTGCCATGTGTGTCGATATAAAATCGTGGGAAAGTTGCACCGAACTTTCGCGGACTTGTTTTGGGGCCCAAGGTCGGCCCATTTCAATTTAGGGCAATAGGTAGGTTGTTGATGTTGGTGGCGTTTTCGTATAAATCGAATCCCCTCAGCACGATAATGAAGTTAAATTCATTAATTGACCTCAAAGAATACCTTAATTTCGACGTTGTTGCAGGAGTAAAAATTTGATGCTCATTCTGTACTAAAAACGAGGCATTAATTTAGCATTTGAGGCCAAATAGTGAATCTGACCTCATTATCGTGCTCAAAATATTCGAATAATGTGAAAACGATACCAACATCAACAACCTAGACATCGCCCCAAATTTAGGGAAAAGGGGGGATGTCCCAAGCCTCCAAAACGGGTCTGCGAAATTTCAGTGCAAATTTCACACTATTTTATATTATACAAAATTTCAAAAGTCTCTCGTAATAAATTGTTGTTTGGTATCACTATTAAAGGAACCAGTATACTTGAAATTACAGTTTTTAAACAAAATTGCACATCGCCCCAAATTTAGGGAAAGGGGGGGGGTGCCCTAAGCCTCCAAGAAGGGTCTGCGAAATTTCAATGCAAATTTCTCACGATTTTATAATATACAAAATTTCAAAAGTCTCTCGTAATAATTGTTGTTTGGTATCACTATTAAAGTAACCAGTATACTTGAAATTACAGTTTTTAAACAAAATTGCAATTTTTTCTCAAGTTGAAAGTGTGTCAGAAAGTTAGGAAAGGAGTGCTTTTCGACTAATTCAGACACGCCGAATACGAATCCGGGGTTCATTTTTCGTTCGAACCGGTCGTTTGCATTTTGACCCTTCGTCTACTATGCACGCATGTCCATAATTCTGCAATTGTGCTCCTCAAGTAAAATTCCAATGTCGTAAACTGATATAAAATTTCACGCTGAACAATTTTTGTTCTATTCGTTTTTAGCGTATTGGCCATTATTTCGGAGAAAAATGCAATTTTGAAGATTTTTTAAGTTTCAGAAAATGACTCAAATCTAAAAAAAAAAAAAATCTAAAAATTACACATATGATCAGTTTATGTGCTCAGCTCGGGTCCTCAGGTACAGCAATTCAAAGTTTAATTTTATCAATATCTACACTCCTGAGGGATGAAAAATTTTAGAAAAATTCATGCCGATAGACCTATCATCCCTCTAAACATTTGGATTAAAATAATGATTTTTTTTTTTTCAAAAAAAATTGTTTTTTCTGTACTCTAAACAAACGAGTGTGTTGGGGGAAATTTTTATGCCCCTAGATTTTTTTTAGGAATACGTAGCGATGTTTTATGAAAATTATGAAAATTCGAAATCAAAGGCATTTCGCTGATAATCATAAACTAGCTTGAAATATTTAGATCGTACGGATTACCCTTTCGAAGGACAAATTAATAATGGTTTCTTTTTTCAACTATGCAGATTCCATAATCCTGGGCAGACTTAGTAATTTATAAACATGCAGTATATTGGACGACTACAATGAGGTAAATCTTGTTTAATTAAAAATGTCGCCAAACAAAAATCTACGTAGTATAAAAGGCTTATAAGTTGGCCACCCCTAGAATAGCATAAGACAAGTAAACGACCATCCAGCCGACCGGACAAACGTGAATTATGTAAATATGAATGTTTGCTTAAATATACACACAATACAGAGATCCCTTAAGGTAGGTACTTAGCATCTCGGGGATGAAATGCTTAGTAAGTTGACCGAGTCTCATGGCGATGCCGGTGACATTACGTCGCCGCCATTACCGAGAACAGGAGGAAAAAAAAAATCAACCCTTTGATTTTCTTTCACAATAAACGTGTAGTATACGCGAAGCATAAAAATTATCTGTGCGAACGAATGAAGAAGGGTCGCGTGTAAGCTACGCAATTTTTACCCCTGTTTATCTCGCGAATCATCTCGTGTTGTGGTAAGATACCATGTATACGCTTTTCTTTCTTTTTTTCCTTTTTTTTTTTTTTTTTATCATACACGAGGAAATTAGACAATTGGTTCCCGGTAGTTATTTTTTTCTTCTTCTTCGTCGAGTGTATAGCTCTAAACAAGAAGTTGGCTGGGGAGGGGCAATCAAGGGCGAGTGGGTGCGGATGGTGCTCTTTACGGAAAATTATTTCGATATTTATGTAGACGTTTGGTGCGTGCTTTTTCGCAGATAAAAAAATTCACCGAATGTTTTTCGCTTTAAAAGTGCAGGTGCTCGGATGAGATTTTTTTTCTTATTATTTCGCTTTACTTTGCTTTCGTTTTTTAAACGAAAACAGCTCGACTACAACGGCCAAGTGAAAATCTGAGAAAATTTATTTTACCTTATTTTACCACGGCCGAGCGAGCGAACGAGCAACAATTTTTTACGATAATTTGCGTCATTTTGGCGAATTTTCTCCTCAGGTGAACTTTCTCGGTCTTCGTATATGCCTCGAAGAGGGTTTGGCTATATACAACGAGGCGACGCGACGGCGAGAATATGAATTGAATTTTTTTTTTTTTTTCTCTAGGTTTAGCTTTACGTAGATACCCGTATTCGAGATGAAACCGCCAGCTTTTTTTGTAGATAAGCCGAATTTTATGGGTTATAATTCAAATTTAGCTAAATTAAAAAAAAAAAAGGAAAAAGGAAAAAGGATGCGGAAAGTAGATTGAATTTTTTTTTATGCGTTGTTCGTGTGACTCGATTATTTTTCGACAAATATTTCTGAAAAAATATTAAAGTAAAAAAAAAAAAGGTTAAAAACACCTGCGGAATACTTGAAGCGTGAATTTTTTTAATATTTCGAAAATCACATATTTTTCAGAAGGAATCAAGGATAGAAAATAATGAGAGAAGAATTTTACTGAATTCGTGAAATTGGATGGAATGATTTTCGAAGCCCCCGCCCCCTTCGACAGTGGTGTAGGGAGGTTGATAAAAGCTGAAATTCAACATCTTGAAAAATATTGTAAATACTAAATCAACTATCTCGAGTACCTTTATTACATGTATTTTAACTCAATTTGGCAATTTTTTAGACGAAAATTCGACATGATAATTTGTGGAAATTACACTATAGTCGAGAATCCACTTCCTTAGGGCTGTGAAAAAAATACGAAAGATATCAAGAATCACAACCTTTGAAAAACAACAAATCCACCAAGAGAAAAAATTGAAAAAATGTTAAAAATGCCTGAAATGAAATAGTAAAAATGAACTTCAGGCCCTCATTTATACTTTAGAATCTAAATAGTACATGCACAACGAATGAACAATTTCAGAAATCTGATCCGATCACCAATCTAAGTGACAGACCTTGTTGGCACACATTTTCCCCATAAATTTTGTCTTATACACATTTTTCCGATCACTGTTATTGAAGGGGCAACATTCGTTTGAATTTTATAAGCCCCTTCAAATAACCGAGACAGGCAAATTTTGTATATAACCAAAAATGATGTAAAAGTTGTGTACTGCAAAAGTCCACTATTTAGAACTGCGATTTGGAAAACATTTTTTTGTTTTCAAAGTTCTAGATGGAGGGTAACCAGTGCAATGTAAAATTTAGATTCAAAATTTTTGGAAAGCAAGAATTTTTTGAAATCGTGATTTGATTAGTGGACATTGTAGTAGGTAAATTTTGTAGCGTTTTTGCTAATATGTAAAATCTTTCTATTTTGATTATTTAAAGGAGTTTATAAAATTCAAACGAATGTTGCCCCTTCAATAACGGATCTAGGCAAAATATGTATATGACGAAATTCATAGGACAAATTTATATCTACAAGGTTTACAATTGACATTGGTGATTTGATAAAAATTCTAAAATTGCAATACAGTTAAAAAGTCGAAACCAACCACCCAAAAAGCACATTTGAGGCTCCAAAAAAATCTACTAGTAAAATTTTAATTTCTTAGCTCTATGGGGGTAGGAAAGGGGCGAATCATAGTCGTAAAAACTTTCTTCAAGAGGGAAAAAATGTCCCTTCTAAATAAATGTAAGGAGCTAATTTTTGAATTCATTAATCTGCCTAAGAATGACAATTTTTGTAATTACCTGCTTTACAAATTTTACTGTCATTGAATTTCAACTTAAGATCATTCTCACTCATTTATATGTAATTCAAGGGCGTCATTGTTCCTCTAAAACTGCAAAATAAATTTTGTAGATCGACCCGTCGAGTGGAGAATTTTATTTCATGGTTATGTTCAGAAGGTTCAGTTTATGCAATGACTACACCAATATTAACAATTTTAGTATAATTTAATAAATAGGGTAGGGGAAGGAGGGTACCAGGGGGTTTTAATTTTAGCTTTTTTCAAAAGTTGTAGGAGCGTAGTATAAAAAAGATACGAAATAACGTCAAATAGATATAATAAATAGTCCAGATCACTAACTAACTTCTTGACTCTACCAAATTGATTTAAAAATTTTTTAATTTCCAAAAGAAATATTTAATTTTTTGGTATTAATGCGTCATAGTGAACGATATGAACCAAAAAAATAATTTGTAATTTGTTTTGTTTTTCAGAAGGGAGAGGGGGGGGGTTAAAAAAATCATGTATACAACTACAAATAGAAAAAATCGTAATTATTTTGAATTTTTTAAAGGTAAACGATCAAAAATGAATACCTTTATTTTTCATGTAATCAGAATTAATGAAATTTAGTATTTTAACTACTTTATCTTGAAAAAATTCAGAATATATGATTTTTTTCATTTTTAAACACGATTTTGTACCCTCCATAGAGCAAAAAAATTGCAAAAACCTTTTTGGTTTAACAAATTTACTTCTCTCATAAAAAAATTAAGCCTCACAAAATCAATCTGATTCGCTGGCTCTTCTTGTTACGTAAGAAGTGTATATAACTAAGTTGTTGAAGCACTCCATAAAAAAAAAATTATTCGATTCAACTGAAATTTTAGCCATGGTGTAATTTTAACATGAAAAAAAATTGGGAAAATGAGTACCGAAAATTTTCAAAAAAATTTCATTCATAGTACTCGGTAAGATGAATAATCTGTGAAAATTTCAAAATTTTTTACCCTCCACTTCCAGAGGTATCGCGTGTTGAAATTTCGACCTTTGGGTGGCGACAATACCGGAAGGGGTCGGTGTGGGGGGTCAAATTTTTCTGGAATGTTTGTACACCGTAACTAACATTTCGGTTCAAGTTTGATCGATTTTGGGTCGGGGGCCGTTTTCGACCCTTATTAGGAAAGATTCTTTTCATGATATGCAGGACGATGAGATAATTTTAAAATTAAAAAAAAATCGCCAAAATTCGAGAAATGCATTTCAGGACTTGAAATTTTGGAAATGGTGTTCTTTTAATACGTACTTTTAATGTATTCAAGTATTAACTCGAAATTTCACTTTGAGCCGGAATACCTGCCTTATTAAATATAAAAAAGTGGTGAAAAACGTGTTTTTTTTTGGTTTTGATTTTTTTTTCGAGCATGTTGCACTTAATTTTGGAACCCCAAAAAAATAAAGTGATAGATGACCACCTAACAAAAATTGTAAAAAAATTTCCAACCATGTGTCCCCCAAAATTTTTTTTAATTTTTTTTTTGAAAATTTCAACATAGAAAAAAATTGGGAAAATTACTTTACTTTTTTTTACTTTTTTCCATTTTACGTGCCATATACTGCAACTTAGGCCAGAGGCACGGATGGGAAAATTTGTTAGATTTTAGAAAGAAGTCCGGTACTTTTAAGGAAGTTGAATAAATT
>FIZR01017668.1:0-42115 GCA_900060175.1 Ferrisia virgata
AAGTATATGAGATGAAATATTTTTTTTCATATAGTAGACACCAAGATATGCAATTTTCTTTATAACAATAGAAAAAAAATAGAAATCTGAAAGACGGAGGACGTTCCTATTAAAATTAAGAGCTCATACGTGGAGAGAATTTTTTTGAGGTGTCTATCAACCAGTTTTTCAGGGTACCAAGTGAAAAAAAAAATAATCGTTTTTTTTGAACCACCCTATTGCCCAAGCAAAGTGGGGTGAAATTTTAATATTACTATTTCGCAGGTTCATAGCATATTGCTTACATTTTTATTCTGATAACTAGGGCTCAATTTAAGTTGGAAGTACTTTAATCTCCTAAAAAATGCCGGCAGGGGAACCGTTGACCTATTACCCCCCCCCCTCGACTGGCAACTACCTATATATATCCAATTCAATTTGATATGAGTATATAAAATCACATCCTTCCTACCGGATTTGTAGGCTAAATTTCTATGTTATATTTTCAATGAAAACCAGGCTATTACAGTCTATCGACCGACGGCGATTGAGAGGCGAAATATCAACAAAATCGGTTTCGGTGTGCTAGAAAATCTCTTAGGAAGATTTTCAACTATGTCAAATATTTATATTTATTTATTTATTTACTTTCCCAAACATTAAAATCATTTACTCCGCTCGATACGGACCAAAATCAAATCGTTGCAATTCAGTCAATCATTTCAGGTTGGCAACAGATTAGATATATATGAGTGGAGATGAACTTGGGTCAAAATTCAGTTTTACCCGATTTTAGGGGAGGGGGTGTTGAGGGGCCAAAACAACAAAAATTGTTTCCTTTTAAATCAATCGATAGAAAATCAAAAGTTGTAAACCATATCTAAAAATCAATCCGCAAAGTCAATTAGGAGGGGAGATATGGAGTTTTTCCCACTTTTTAACCTTAAAAAAAGCTGTTCCTCCTCTATCTCTTCACCAAACTGAGATGGGAAGTTGAATTTTGGTATGTATGTTGAGTTGGGGCTGTAGATGTGCTTTTCGAAGGGTTCGACTTATTAGCTCCATTTCAATGAACCCCCCCCCCCTCCAGCCCTAAAAATTAGGGGTTTTAATCAGTTTTTCGTATTTTTTGAGTTTGTTCCCCTTCAAATTTGGCTAGGAACTTGAAATTAGGTATGTATATTTAATGATGACCCTAGTAGTATCTTTTGATAATTTCGGCTTTCCAGCCCCATTGAACCCATTGATCAGGAAAAAAGCTCAATTATTATTAACAGCCCTTCTAAAATGTTGGATAAAAGAATAACATTTTCAAAGAAAGCTCCATTTCCATCCATCTTTGTCTAAAAACTGAGTGAAAATTAAAAAAAAAAAATGTATATAAAGGAATACTAATCTAAATAGCATAAAAAGTTATGGAACATCTCCCACATTTTTTCATTTTTGAAGTAAAAAACATATTTTTTTTACATATTTATTTCACAATAACTTTTTTTAAAATTAGTTTCACTTCGATGAGAGGTTTTTAAATATTTGAAACTTTATTGAAACTGAGTAGTGGGTGCAGAAGAAAGGTGCAGGCTGAATAGCAAGTCAAGGTGCCAAATTTCAGTCAGCTATTCATTTATCGATATCGTCAACATTGATGGAAATCTTCTGGAAAGAGTAAATGTGATATACAGCGACAATAAAATTTTTTTTCATCATTTAAATTCATTAAATACCTTTTCAACAGAACACATAAAACGACAAGCTCTTGTCGTTTGCTTTGCGGGTAACGATTGAAAAAAATGTATAATCATAATTATTCATCTATAAATGAGTCTTTTCAGTCTAGATTAATGGTTTTTCAGTATGCCGCAATACATGAAAAATTCCAACATTTTTATATAAACTATTCCCACTCGTACCAGTTGGTAACGAATTGTTTTCATACAGTTGTTTTTTGTCTATACCTATTGCGCTACAATGTCGCTCAAATTAAGTTCAAATTTTGTTCGCGAGCTGTTTTTTTTCTTCGTAAGTACTTGCATTTTTTTTAACAGTACCAAATATTTTAATATGTTTTAAAAGGTAGCCAGGTAGGCATTCTAGAAGCAGAGCCCCAGTAAACACTAATCAAATATGAAATCTGGATAAAACACGAATCAAAAATCTGTAAAAACGAATATTTCAAGATCATAAAATTTTTTTCCAAATACAATGTTATAAAATTTTCTTATGTAGGTTTTTTCAAATGATAATTCAAGTGCATCTAATATACTTAGTCCATTCAAAAAACGAGGATGGTGAGAATAAACTATTAACATTTTAAGAAATTGTACTCTCACGTTCAATACTATACCCATACTAAGCAATGATTACTCTTGGCATACTCAAAAATCTTCATTTCATTTATACCTTCCTATTTTCTACGTAGCTTTATATCGAAATATTATGAGATAGACTCCTTGAAAGCAGTTCTCATCGTGATTGTGAAATTATAAGGTGTTTTCTTCCTTCAATTACAGTTTTGCTGGCATGGAATATTATCGGCACCCGTTGTTGAACAAGCTTCAAATACGAAATCTTCAAATTACATCGTCGTTGAGAAAATAACACCAGATTTAAATATGAGGAAAAATTACGAAACACTGGAGAATTTCACCGATGATGTCAATTCTTCTGATATGTTACAAAAAATGCCACCCCAAGATGGTAGTTTGGGTCTACCTACAGTGCATGAAAACTCCAAGAGAGATATTCCATTTGACGAGAATGATGCTTTTATGGACACCAACGATTCAAACATTCGAGACAGAGCAAAAGATCTATCAGAGGATTCATCATTCAACATATCAAAAGGAAATGTCATGAGTCAAATGTATGCTATAAACAATCTGTCACAAAAAATTGGAGAATCTAACTCCAATCATGGCTCGAAAGATGATATGAGTGAAAAGTTTTTCTTATTTGATAAAGGTGGTATCAGTGGTGGTATAATGGACAAATTCTTCTTGTTTGATAACAGAATCAAAAATCCCTCCGATACTAGCGGAGGGAATGGTGAAAAAACGCATTTCCTATTCGATTATAATCCATTTAGCGGAGGCTCGTTCGGCTCCTCCAATCGAAATCTGTCGAGTTACATTTGAGATTAAATGAAAAAAAAATCATCCTGGTCTGGCGTGCCTCAACTAAAAACTAAGTATTGAGAGCTTTTGAAATGAAAACATGAAACAGTGAAGAATTGTATGTGTTGCGAAAACATTGGCTCGATTTTTAGGCTGATATGTATTGTCACTGATTTCTATTTTTACCACTATTTATATCATAAGATAGTTTTCTATTTTTTATAAATTATCCAAGTTGATTCACCTGTATAAATTGATTTAACAACCCGTATTTGTTATTTCTTCTCTTCTGGGTTGTAGCAACTGATTAAAGTCAACTTGAATGATCCCTACTGTCTCAGTCATCAAGTATCATTCAATCCGTCAACGTTGCAGTTTTTTCTTTAAACTTGCTACTGTTTTGTCATGAATAGCCAAAATTTAGGATTTGCACATGAAAAGTAGGCTGAAAAAGCATCGCGGAGCGGTGTTTTTTTTTTTACTCCTACAAGTAATCAATTATTAAATTTTCACAAAAACATTTGCAGACTCCAAGCTCCCATGTCCCCTACCGGCATCTAGGCTCGTGATTGAAAAAATGAATTCCCACTGTTATAATTCAATGTTAGAATTTCCAAAAGCACAGATAGGCCCAAAGAACAAGAGGTATTTTCTACTGGGGGGGGGGCTTCTTTTTGATTTTTCTCTCCATTTAACAAAAAAAACCATGTGATTAACGTATCGCGTTTGACACAGAATCGCCTGCACCATCTTCAAAATGTACCATTTCAGATTTGGAGTGAACCAATCTGGGCATTGGAGGAAAGTTTTCATTACACATTGCATCTGTTTTAAACCCCAAGGACAGGTATTCATTTTTTTGAAACCATTTTTACCCAATTTTTGTATGCCGGGATACCATACGAGAATCTCTGAAAAGGGTAAAAGCGGGGAAAATACCTCGAATGGGCGGAGGTTAAGTGCACTTTCAAGCCATTTTAGTGAGAATTTACAAGAGAAAATTTTTATTGATGTGAAAAATTCTTGAAAAAACATGAAAACCCCGTTTTTTCGACCGTCATTGGAAAATTATCTGTGGGGAAATGAAGTTGAAAAATTGATCTTAATTATGTGTTACAATTTTCATGAAATGACCCTTCACCCCTTCCCCCCGCCTACGTCATATTCAAGCAGATTTGTTCTATTGAAATTACATATAACATGACTTCGCAAATCGATCTACCCTATTTTGCAAACGTCTTGGAGGCTCTGTCAAGAAATTTTTCAAGTGTTGCTAAATTTTCGAAGTTTGGCCCCGATAAAAAGTAAAAATTTGAAGATCATTCTTGCGTTTGACCCCCTTCCCTCTCTTCCTCCACATAAACGTTGGCCAATTTCAAAGAAATTCCTCCGTCAGTTTATTCTTTGAATTCAACTCTGGAAGTTAACTTTTCGATACTGTTCACAGTTGTAATAACTAATCTCGCTGCTCTGTCAGTTTGTAGTTAATAGCTTTATTTTAGCAAGAATAAGGAGAATTCCACGTGTTGCCATTGGTAACATAACCACTGTTCCTATGAGAAAGTTCCTCACTTTTCAACGAAATATGTACATGTAATTAACTTAAAAAATTAAATCAAATACTTAGATGTAAGTTTTGACATTTTAAATGTAAATTGTTACATTTTTGTTCTTACTTTTTTTTTATTTAATACTTGTCACTTGAAAAATTTTTTTCTTTATTTTTAGCAAAATTGGGTAGAATTACCTGGGGTCAAGGTTAACTAATTTTTCTCCACACTTCGATTTGAAACCTTGCAATTAATTCAGGGTGAAGCTCGACTGTTGACAGGACACCTGATAACATTTTAACCCAAAATCATACAATCAATCCGAGGTAAAGGTCGACTAACTTTAATTCTTCTCAATATTTCAACTTTAAATCACGAAGTCAATCCAAAGTCAAGGTCAACCGTTTATGGGTCACCTTTAAACAACTTTAATTTTCCTCGATATTTCAACTTGAAATATTAAAATCAATTCACAGTCAAGGTCAACTGTTGATGGGTCATTTTCAAACATCCCTGACCTTTGTAGCATTTCAACTTAAAATCAGAACACCGATCCTTCATAAAATAAGTCCATTAATGCCACATCTCTAATTTTTCTCAACATTTCAACTTAAAATCGTAAAATCAATTCATCACAAAATAAGTCCACTGATGGCATTTCAGACCATAAAAATCTGTTCACTGATGTCAGTTCAATGATGACGTCACATCTAACGAATGTCATCCATTGGAAGGTGAAGTCACCACCGGTATTTTTGATGGAATTCACTGAATCAAATGAAATATGTTGTTACATGTTGCAATAACACGCATTTCACTCACTTTAACTCGAAGTAACTACTTTTTTTTGCGTAACAATTGAAAAAAAGTATAAATTCATAATAATTCGAGCACTAATGTTGTTTTTTATTACGCTGTCGGAGATACCACATAAATTTTAGTATTTCTAAATGAATTACGTGTAACACGTGGTGAAAATATGGTAAATGTTCAAGTGAAGGGTAAAACAGAACAAGGAACAATTTGAAATTAAATTTTATCTGCCATTTTTTGTATTGATCCCTTTTATTTCTTCCTGCACCTCTATAAATGAGCAAGTGGTTAAAGTTTGGTACGAGAGATCCTCAGAGTCCTGCTTTGGGGTTGGAACTATTTTGAATCGCAGTGAGATGAATATATAAGATTAAAAATTGATTACGTACTGTACAATTACACTAATTTATTTGCCCAAATGACAATTCCCAAAAAGATAAAATCCAGAATGATTTTTACTCTAACTGCAATACCAGATGCCTGATAACATTTGAATTCAATAAATACCCTTCTAGTTGAAAACATTAAAATGACGAACTGTGTCAATTGCTTTGTAGGTAACAATAAAAAAAAAATGTACATTCATAATTGCTCATCTATAAATGAGTCCTTTTAACCTCAATTACTGGTTTTTCAATATGCCGCCACAAACGAAAATTTTCAGAATTTCTATATAATCATTAGTATTTATACAGGTTGATAATAGAGTGTTTGGGTACGCTCATTGCTTATTTAAGATTGCTCTGAAATAATGTTGCTCAAATTGAGTTCTGTTTTTGTTCGGAAACTGCTCGTTTTTTTCGTAAGTATGTACTTCACTTATTCCTTCGGACATTCTAAATGATCACTGATGAAACTTGTCAAATATGGAACCAAAAGAGATAGTTCTTATGTAAGACCATTTTTTTCATAAAGAAATAGTACCCTCTCAAAAATTAAATATTCTATAACTCGCCGTAACCACGCTTAAAAAATTTTTCATATAGCCTCTTCCATAGGCTAATTCGATATTCAGCAGTAGGTATAGGTATAATTATTAAAAAAAACAAGTTTCCATCGTTCGTGTTTAATTTAACGATCACTGTTCATTTATATAGATTAGCTCCCATGGAATATCATCTGCACCTGTTCCTAATCTAGCACAAACTGTGGATTTACACACCAATCCTATTGTTAATGGGAAAATTATACTAGATATGAATAAAAGCTGGAATCATGAAATACCAATGAATTCGATCTATGCTGCTAAACCAACTAATACAATATACGAAATGTTACCGCAAGCAGACAATTATTTTAAACTACCTACAACTCATGACCATGTGCAGAGAGATTTACAAGATTATGGCAGTGATTCATATGCAACGGAGAGTAAATCTTTTTCATATGCACCTGATGAGCTCGACATTAATGAAATACCAAAAAGTTTGGAAAGGTATTCATCACCTTATATAGAAAAAAGAAGTAGTTTGCCGCCAAAAACGTTTCAACTTCAGAAAACCTCTGAACTGCTATTGGATAGATTGCCAGTAAAAAGTGAGCAGTTCAACAAGCCTGATATGAGTGACATGAATAGAAAACTTTTCTTGTTTGATAACAAAATCGAAAATACATTCGTAAATTTTGGAAGAAATAAAAACGAAAGATCACATTTATTTGATGTTGACCTATTTGGTAACAAACCCATTCTGAATTTCTCCAATCAAATAGATTAAGTTTGAGGTACAGATAAATACAATTATTTTCGACCAGTAGGTTTAACTTTGGAATAATAAACGTCAAAACTTCTTCAAAAATTTAACTAAAAACACATCGAGCAATTTTATTGTAAAATATTTTTGCTGTGTTCGGAGGTTGCCATCAATTACTTGAAATTTCTGCTTCTACATTTAGCATAAGATTGCATTCTACTTGTTATATATTGTCTGATTTATGCTACCAATATAAACTCAGGCAAATAAATTTCACAACTCGGAACATTTTATTTTTTATTTTTTCCATTGTAGATTTTAAATAAATATTAATTCATTTTAAGCTCGACTATTTACTCTGTATCCTCTCAAACCACTCATAGGATTGTTTTAATCCGTCAAATTTATTGGGATTGTTATTCAATCAATTATTTTTTAGTTGACCTAAATCAAGCTAAACACATCGAAAAAATTGTACGCCTTTTTGCTAGTATTGAATGCAGCTGTGCCTTCAAACGGATTTTGTGGAATGCAAATATCATCATCATTCCAGTCTTTTGACACTGTAAAATATAGGAGACTAAAATGAATTGAAACATACTTGAAAAATAAGTCCGATTACAATTTTGATAATAATTTTTGTACTTGAACTCTCATTCTTGAAGAACACAAAACTACACAATCCAAACTAAAGAAGTCATTTCAACCGAAGAGAATCACCAGTGATGAGATAATAAGTCTTTATCACATAAATATCAAATAAAGATGAAAAAAAAGTAGACATACATACGTAGGTTCTTACTGTAGTTCTTTTCATTACAAAGATAGCCTACCCAGTTTCAAAAGCAGGATTTTTCAAATAAACAAAGTTTGCCATTTTTTATCATTGAAAAATTGATAATCAAAAATAGTTAAGCTTAATGCAAAAAATGACGACAGTCTGAAATAATTGAACATTTGAATTCAAAGGAAAAGACGTTCAATCGGGATTTTATTAGTTTTAAAGAAATTTCAGTTATGTCTGTTCTATTGGAAGTTTCTATAAGATTTCTTGAACTCGACTGAATGGAATTTGATGGATTTTAAACATGTTGTCGAGAACAGGACTATTGACACCTGCACAGAGCTCTTTGTATTCTTTACTTTCAATCTGGCTGCAAAGTCATGTTATGAATTCTAAACAACCAGATCAAGGCGTATCTACACAGGTAAATTCCACCTGAACAAGCCAAGTTCATGCCAGGAAGAGGCACAAGGGAACAGATAATGAATGTCTGGTAAATACATCAAAAAGTGCAGAGAGTTCAACATACCTGTATTGATGTGTTTCATAGATTACGCTAAAGCCCTTTAACTGCCTGAATTGGAAGATGCTCTTCAAAGTTTTAAGAGAGATGAGAGTCCCTGCTCATATAGTACATTTAGTGGAGTCCCTATATGAGTTCAATTCTGTGGTGGTGAGAGTTGATGGAGAAGAACCTAAGGTTTTCAAACGGAACAGGAAGTGCGTCAAGGATGCATATTATCACCGCAGTTATTCAACGTCTATGGTGAGCACATAATTCGCGAGGCTCTAGCACATTGGAATGGTGGTATTTCCATTGGAGGAAGAAGAATCTCCAATTTGTGATACGCCGATGATACCACCTTGATTGCTTTGGATGAAAAGCAAATGACAGAGCTCGGCAACCTGGTGAAGATAACCAGCAAAAAATTTGGACTTCGTATTAATGCATCGAAAACGAAAGTCATGGTGGTGGATCGGACCAAGTGTCTTCCAGTTTCTACGGCTCTGAGCGAATATGAAAAAGTGAACGCTTTCGTATATTTAGGTTCCATCGTCGAAGCAGATAGAGGCTCGTCTAAGCAAATCAGCTATGACCAGACTGTGCAATGTCGCATGTAATAACAAGATCTTTAGAAAGACAAGGAGGAGATGTATACAGTTACTTGTTTTTCCTGTTTTCCTATATGCCGTGGAAACATAGACATTGAAGGAAGATGATAAAAGAAAAATCGACGCCTTTGAGAAGCGGGTCTGATGAAGGATGCTGAGGATACCTTGGACAGCGCGACGAACCAACATTTCAATCGTCAACGAAATACTGGAGGCAATCAAGCTAAGTGTTCTATGTCAGAAACGCATTCTAGGGTATTTTGGACATGTGACCAGGAGAGGAGTTGGAAATCTCAAAAAAGACATTCTCTTAGGTAAGGACCCTGGTAAAAGAGGGAGAGGAAGATCTCTGACCAGGTATTCTGACATCATGAAAGCGTGAATAGGCTCTGTGGTAAGAGCTGCTTCACAGGCACGCGATCGTGATAGATGGCGCACTGCTTTAGATGCAATACAGTTGTAAGTGACTGAGGCCTACTGATGATGATCACTTTTGTTTGAAGAACTTTGAAAAGGTACTCTGGTTCAGCATGGTGATATTCTTGTTACAAACAAAAATTTTAAAAGGACTTTGTACAGGTGCCAAAGAGCCCTCAAGTTGCTGTAAGATTTCTTTCAACCACTTCAACTCCAACGTTGTCAGTTCCATTTCTGCGTTATGCTAGTTGGCTAGTCTGATGGATGTTGGCACTTGCTGAAGAAGAGCTTGAAGTATTAATCAGTTTTTTCTTCCACTTGGTTTTTCCATTGGAAGTAAATTGGGGTGATCTTGCTTTCTCTACCCATTTGACATGATTTCGCCATTTTTTTTCAATGAGACTTCATTTTTTTATAATTATTTAGCATCACTCAGAAGTCTAATGTTATGATCTCTGATTTGATCTGGGTATTGCCACTGTTTTCATGAATTACATTTCAACTGCTGCAAATTCATTTTTCAGACGTTTTCAGTACCTATGTAATCAATAGATACTGTTGAGGGTGTTGTAAGTAAACCTTCAAGTATATTTCTTTTCGCATCTTTTCGCCACCAACATCTTCATTTCCAAGATGCTTGAACAAATCGACTTATTGCTTGCACGCAATCTTCTGTTTCAGCTATTACTACCTGATTATCTGGAAATAATATTTACTAACATATCTATTGCTACCTCTCACTGCTATTTATAATACATGATGGAAAGGTTACATAACATGGGAAATCCTTGACCACATTGTTAGTTCATTTTGGTGTGCTCTGAAAGTTTGCCTCCAATTTTCACGTGTTGACCTTGGCATTTTACAGCTTACAATTTCATCATTAGGACTTTAAATAACCTGCCTCTAAGCTATTCTGAAAATTTGGTTTCGGAGGTTTCCAACGTGCTCTTTCAAATAAGCGAAGTTTCATTCAAATCGGAGCCAGACAGTTGAGAAGGTTCCCCTGTTAGTATTACGTAATACTTCTTTAAGTACTACTTTTAACTACTTCAAGTATTGAAAAGTAAGTAGTACGAAATGAAGCAGTACATTTTTTTTACGTGGGTTCCTGTCACAAAGATTCAATCAACTAAATTACCAATCGAATTTGTAGTAGAAACGAGTACTAATCTTCATCTTTCTTTGACTGGTGTTGCTGTAGTCCTGAAAAATCAATACATTACGGTGCTTTTAATGATGATTTTCCATGTCGTACTACAGTTCATCGACCAGCGGCATTTGTGGGGAGGGGAGATACCAACAAAATTAGTTTTGGAGTCCTAGAAGAGCATTAAGACACTTTTTAACCATGTCAAATATTGATTTTAATTTTTTATTTTTTTCCTTATCCCCCCCCCCCGAACATTAAAATTATATACTCTGCTCGATACAGACCAAAATCGCTCCAATTCGGTAAATCAGCTCAGTTTGGTGGCCGATTAGATATTTATGAGTGAGAATGACCTTGGATCAAAATTCAGTTTCGCTCCGTTTTGTGGGAGGGAGTGCTAAAAGGCCGAAAACACAAAAATTGTTCCTCTTTAAGTCAATCGATAGAGAACCCAAAGTTGTACAATTTATCTAAAAATCAATCTCGTAGGTCAATCAGGAGGGGAGATGTAAGAGTTTTCCCCTTTTTGATCATTAAAAAGGTCAAAAAGGTTTGTTCCTCCCCTATCTCCCCACCAAAATGAGCTAAGAAGTTGAAATTTGGTATGCACATTTAGTAAGGTCCCTAAATGTGCCTTTTAGGGGGTCACGGCTTTCAGCTCCATTGCACCTTCTGCCACTCGTTAAGGCTTCAGAAATGAGGTTTTTTAGTCGTTTTTTGAGTTTTTTCCTCCCATAATTCCCCTCCAAATTGAGTTAGAAACTTGAAATTACGATATGTACAGTCAATAAAGAGTATAGATGTCCTTTTTGAGGTTTTTGACTTTTTAGCCTCATTGAACCATTCCTACCGTTAATTTCTCTTTTTATATCATTACATATCATTTATTTTTTAATAAATTCATTTTAATTGGTATTTTGTAAATTTTCATAATTTTAAAATCAAACATTAACTACAGAGGAGAAAGGTAGAGTAGATTATTAAGCCTTATTATCAGCTTTCCGTTTCATGAAATCGTTAACTACAATAAAAATCGTCCAGAAACAATCAAAAATGATATATGGTTGTAATAACACTTTTTTTAATCATTTAAATCCAATTAATTCCTTTCAAGTTAAAACCAATAAATGGCAAACTCTTGTCAATTTCTTTGCGGGCAATAATTAACAAATATATATACAAGCATAATCATTCATTTACAAATGGATATTTTCACCCTGAATTGCTGGTTTTTCATTTTACCGCCGTACATGAAAAGCATTCAGCTTCTCTGTATAAACATTATAGTATTTATACGAGTTGATAGCAGGGTGTTAAAGTACGCTTGTCGCTTGATTATTCTGCAATTTCGCAACAATGACGCTCAAATTGAGTTCAGTTTTTGTTCCCAAACTGCTGGTCCTTTTCGTAAGTATACTTTACTTAAATCTTTATGAAATTTTAAATAAGAAGCTCGGCTTACTTAACGAACATGTATTCTGCCAAAAAATCACTAAAAAAAACCTCTTCCTTTTATGATTTTGGAGGAAAAATGTATAAATTCTCATTTCACATCATTTGACGTGTCAAAAAAAAAAAAAAAAAAAAAAAACAACGTTACTTTTTTCTCAAAAAGCGAAAATTTTTTTTAAAAAAAAAAAAAAAAAAAAAAATACAACGTTACTTATTTCTCATAAAGCGAAAATTATTTTTCAAAAAGTAAGATTAGAAAGCATCTTATTTGGGTTTCTTTCAAACATTATTTTTCAATTCTCACACACATTTCTGAAAACAAAAAAAAAAAATTATAGGCCTAACAGATAGTTTTACAATGCTAATGTAGGAATTTTGAAAAATTGTGCTTTCTTAAGTTCCTATATTTTATAACTCGACGCAACCAAATTTAAAAAATTCTCATATTTTAACTATGTATGTAGATTGGCTCACATGGAATATCATCTGCATTTGTTCCTAACCAAACACAAACTATGGATTCATATGATCGCACCGGTGGAAAAATAATAAGCCTATCAGATTTAAATACAAGTACGAATGTTGAAATACCAGTAAATCTCGCCAATGAAGCTGATCTTCTTAATGTGACAGATGGAATGTTACCACAAACTAATGGTATCGAACCACCAACAGCATTTGAGCATGTTCAGAGAGACACATCAGACTATGAATTTGATCCATTCACAGGAGAGAGTACGTCTGGTGATTCAATTTTACCAGATTACCAAGTTAAACTACCACACAAAGGAGTCGATAGATATTTATCACCATACAGAGATAAAGGACATGGGTTACGATCAAACACATTTCATATACAGAAAAATGCTGAATTACTAATAGACCGATTACCGCCAAAAAATGATCAAAATTTAGAATTTGAAACGAGTGATATAAGTAAAAAACTGTTCTTGTTTGATAGAAAAATTAAAAATACATTCGAAAACCTTAAAGGAGGTAAAAATGAAAAATCACATTTTTTATTCGATATTGATCCATTTGGTAACGAATCTAAACTGAATTTCTTCAAGCGGACAGGTTACTTTGAAGGTTTATAAAGAAATTAAATCATGTTTGACACGTAGATCGTGATATGGTATACATAGGCGTTGGAACCTCTTCAAATTAATGCCAAAAACAATTTATGAAATATTTGGCTCAGTTTGAAGGTTGCCATTTATTGTCTGCTAATTCAGATTCTACTTCTAGAATAAGATTATTTTTTTACCAGGTACACGTTGCCTACGTTAAGTTAGCCATGTAATAATAAAAGTACTTGAAGATTTTTATTTTCATTCCATTATTATTTAGTTATTAAGATTTCAAATAAATATTATGCCTTTTCAACTCTGACTAAGCTTATTTACTTTATGCGATGAAAATTTGATTATAGGGTCCATTTTCATTTGTCAAGAGGATGAAGTGCAAGTTGAATAGTGCATTGAGATCTCAATTTGGTCAATGATTTTTCACACAGGCCCATCTAATTTTCTGTGATAATTTATAATAATCGATGTACCTATATGAATCTCTTTAGAAAAGATGTTCCGCACTCACATACTTACCTACTTCCCTAGAATCATGCCCCTTTTGATATTGATCCCATCAGGCTTCAATCCGACATCAAGTCAATATATGGAACAAATTTCAGCCATTTTCATTAGTATTTGAGCGTAGACCTTCACGCAGATTTTATAAATCACACCCTCGTACCAGCATCTGCACCGCTATAACTTGTAAATGAATAGATTAAACACGAAGAAATGGAAAGAAAAGCCTATCACAAATCTCATGTCAATTTTTTGTACTTCAGCTCTCATTACTAAAAAAAACACACATATCAAAATTACAGAATCCACGCCAAAGAATTTATACCAACGTATGAACATCACCAATGATCAGATAATACTGAAAAATTACATGATAACAAGTCTATACCAGTCAAACACTAAATAAACGATGAAAAAAAAACGCAATTACGGGTTCTTAAATCTTCAAATAATTTAAAGGGACATAGGCCAACATGACTTTATTAACTTCATCAAATGCATGTTGGAAAATAATACATGAATGAAAATCCGCTCAATTAAATGATATAAAGTCACGCCTTGCAAAAAAATTCTTTTTAATTATTTGAATTCAGCTCGCATATCTTTCAACTTGAAAACATAAAACCTGCAAACACCTTGCTAATTGCTTTACGTGTAACAATTTAAAAAAATATATCGCTAATAATTCGTGACATCGTGAGCTGTTTTTTTTTTTTTTTTTAACTTCAATTGTTCGTTTTTTATGACGTAAATTATGTAAAACATTGACGCGAGTTGGGCTTCACTTCGCAGTGTGTCAGTAATAGGTTTGATAGAATGGACAGGTAAAAAGTTCGACGCGATGGAGCAGACAAGGAGAAAAGATGAATAAGTGAGCAGTTTGAGGAGAATTCACGGAAGGAAAGAAAGACTCGCAGAAGTATAGGTACAGAGCGTTGGTTTTATGGATAAGAAATTGTTTGAAATTTGACATTTTCAACATGGTTTCCATGATCGATCAAGTTATCATCCTAAAAGGTAACGTCAGAAAATTTAAAATTTTGATGATGATTTCGGGCAGTTTAATACGAGGATTTCTTTATTTGGAAATGAAAGAGAATAGAAAAAGAAGACGGTTAAGAATGGTATAGAATAATTTTTGAGAAAGTAGAATTTTGAGATTTCTCAGTAGAGTAGAGAAAGCAAAATCAATATAATCAATTGATTTGGAGCCGATGGTAAAACAAGGACTAAAATGTGAGCTTTTTGGTTCGTAAATGAAGTAATTTGAGGTCACCAGAGCAACTTAGAAATCGTTTCACGTCCATGGTCAATTCTTTGATCGAAAATTACAACTTAGAATAAGCTTTTCCAGCCTGATTATCAAGGAGGATGAGCGTTATGCGAATTGTGCCATTCGTGGTATGGCTAAAGATAGCAATTAATACTGAAGTAATTGTTGAATTTCCAGAAAAAAATATCTACAACCCTTACCACACGGGCTTGTCGATTTTCAACTCCTTAGAAATTGTGTTTAGGGCGAGGAAGCGAAAAAGGGAAACGGTGGTAAAAGTTATATGAGTAACCAATTCAAATACGTTAATCATTGAACAAAAAATATAAAATGGTGAAATGGGGCTGAGTCAAAATCGCCTTATAGCTTTACTAGGCGTCACAAAGGAGGAGGGGGAGTTCAGTGAGGAACTAACTTCAACTAAAAGAAGCACATTTCATAGGCTGTGGATGGATAGGGTACAATGAGACTGAAAAATTGAAACAGAAACGAAAAACAAATTCTGAACACCTATTAATTTTACGTACTAATCCCCCACCCCATTTAATTACCGAGGGGTTAATTAGGAAAAAAATGATTACCAGTTGAAATGGGAGAAACCACATATTTCACTTTCTAATTGGCATGGAAGGCCAACCTTTTGTTCTAAAACTATCAACTGGCTTGAAAACGAACAATTATTGTGATTTTTTTTCTCAGCGCTCCATCAAATTTTTGACCTGGAATGGATTTTAACCAAAGTCATCCAAACTTATACATAGGTGAATAATCTGATGCCAATATGAGCTTATTGGCGGAATTTGAGCGATTTCTTCAAGGACCTTTAGAATAATATGGGACCACTTTAAAATTACCAAATTTTTACAAAATATACTTGTACACTTAACATCTAGGATTTTCAGTAATGAAGCACTGTACAGATTTTTAGCGGCCAAAGTTTAAAAGGCTGGTTTATAGTTTTTTGGCCAAAGAAGATAAATTCAAAACAAAGATTATGGTCGGCTGAAAAATATTAAAAAATCACAAATTTTCAAAACATTCCATTTGATATGAGGTTTAGCAAGAAAATTCAATGCTCAACTAAAATCTTTTGAGTTTTTACCATACTGCAAAAATACCTTCCCACAATCATTCTTTGGTAAGCATTCCCCATACGAATTTCAAACTTGCCCCAAAAGAATTTAAAAAGCATCGCTAGTCTGCTTTTCGTGACATATTACAATAATGAGAATTGAAAAAAAGCTACAACCAAATTTCAACTTCCTAGCTCAATTTGGAGGGGAGTTATGCGAGGAACAAACTACAAAAGATAAAAAAAATGAGAAAACCTAACCAAAAAACCACATTTCTAGAGCAGTGAGGGGGTGCAAGGGAACTGAAAAGTCGAAACCATCAAAAGGCATATCTGAAGTCCCTACTGAATGTACATACAAAATTTCAACTTCCTACCTCATTTTGGTGCGGCGATAGGGAAAGGACAGCTTTTTTTCAAGGTCAAAAAGGGGAAAACCCCTCATATCGCCTATCCTAATTGACCTAGGAGGTTGATCTTTTGATATGTTATACAACTTTGGATTTTCTATCGATTGACTTAAAAAAGAACAATTTTTGTGCTTTTGGTCTTTCAGAGTAGATATATCATGTATGTTCTAGCACACTCAAGGTTTCTCTATTTTTTACTAAATTTTCCACACTCTGCAGAATTTGAAAAATTCCTATTTTTCCGAAGTAAATATTTTGTCATTTTTAGAAGAAAAGTAGGTCATTCCCTCGCAATTTTTTGTGAAATAAACTCATCAAAGTTTCAAATTTTTGCATCAGATAATTATGAATTCTGATTTTTCATATTGAAATATTTCCAAATTTCTTGAGCATAATGATATTCCCCTTCATCAAAATGTTCATCATTCAATAGATTATAAAAGTTTTCTTTTGAAGGTAATTGTTTCTCATTATACTTTTGTAATAAATTTATATAATCATATGGTTAAGCTAATTTCTTACTTAATAATTTGAATAAATACTTTCTTTCCAGATCTGATAAGTTTTCAGGTAAAGTTTGATCAAACCATTTCTTTGATTTTTGAAGTGGCATCTTTTCATATTTTTAGCTAATTCAGATAACGAACTTGATAAGAATTTATATAAATCTAAAAATCTAAGCTCCATGTTGTTGAAAATCCAGAGTCATATTTCATAATTATAGAAAATGATATATATTTATCCTCATTATTTGGTATTAGTTTAATAATCCTCACCAAATTCTTCAACAAATACATAAATGAGCATCATATCCAGGAAAATTATGAAAATAGATAGGAATAAATCTCGGAATTCTATAATTCAGATTACAATTACTATGAGTTATTCCTCTAAATTCTCCAGTTAGATGATTATGATCACAAACTTTCCTTTTACCTTAATTTTCCTTTATATATTTCTCCCTCATTTCTTCAAATAATTCTGAAAGTTTATCAGAAGTTCTTTTTTTTATCTTCATCTTCTATATTTAATAAAATACTACAAATAATATCAATTTTTTTATTTAATATTCTTATTTCTTTTTCAATAGAGGGAGGGGTATCTTTTAGTTTTCTTTCATATATACGACATATTTTTCCATTTTTATATTCTATTTTTTGTAACTCGAATAACTGTTTTATTTTTATATTTTTATCTAAATATTTTTTAGCAACAAGTAATGTATCTTCTTTTAATTTCTCATACAATTTTTTTGAAGCGTCAAAACCAAAATACTGAAATAAATTTCTTTCAATTTCTCCATTAGCATATTTAATATAATAGATGAAACTAAATGGAAAATGTCTTTGAAGTTTAATTGTGTATGATTCATATTTTTCAACTTCTTCTTTAGTCTTATTTATTTTTTTACTCTGTTTTTTATCTTTTTATTTAATTGTTTTCATTTTATTAGGATTTTTTATAAAACTTTCAAAATTAGCATATATAACAAATGGTACGTTCAATGAATGGCTACAATTTTTAAGTTCAACAATATTATCACTTTTACTAGGTAAAACTACTTTAACGGGCTTATTTAATTCACAATAATTTTTATGATCTGATAATGCTTTTTCACAAGGAAAACTATTCAAACACATTTTACAAAGATCTCTCTTACAATTTTGGGTAACTTGTTTTCCTATCGATTTCCACCAATCGTTAATGAGACAATAATGAGAATTTCCTTTATCATCTTTTAAAAATAATAAATCAATGTGATTTTTCTTCTCATCCTTTGTTATATCTGATAATGGGAAGATTTTATATTGATTATTATCATGATATATACTAATTCATAAACCTCCTTCAATTAAATTAATTTTATTAACTCTATTCACAAATTTATTATTATTCTGAACTTTCATAGGAAATTCCATCCCTTCTAGAGTTTTTTCAAAAATATGTTCATATTTTTTATATTTAGTTATTCTTTGTACATCCTTATCAATTGGAAATAAATCAGCTAAGATGGACCATAAATAACATTTATTATCATTCTCATTTTTGACATTTATGATAGCTTTCTTACTTGCTAGAATTTTAGGAAGTTCAATATAAAAACTGCCTCTCAGAGGATCATATCTATTTATATTTTCATTGACAATATGACAGAAAATCAGGTTAAAAATCTGGGAGAAAAGGAATTTTTTTTTCATGAACTTAAAAATTGCATAAATTGACTACCTAAGAGATCAATTTTTGGTAATTCACCAAAAACTGAAATGTAGTTCGGAGTCGGTTAAAACTAGTAAAATAAGCCCAAAGTTGAAAATTAGTTCAATATTAAACCTTTGAGATTAGAGAAAGTTGGAGGTTGAAAATTTTTACTGTTCATTCAGTTGAAAAAATTGTTAGCTTTGATGAAACTCCTCTGCAAGGTGTATAAAATGATATATAGGTGTTTGCAATAACAATCCTTACAATCATTCAAATTTACTAAACAGCTTTTAAATTGAAAACATTAAAACAACAAACAATGTCAATCGCTTTGTGGGAAACAATTAAAAAATAACCGTTATCATAATCATTCATCTAGGAATGAGTTTTCTCAACTTGAATTACTAGTTTTGCATTATACCGCCACAATGAAAAATTTCAGCTTTTCTACGAGTATAAAACCATTATGGATCATTTATACGAGTTGATAAGCTGTTTGAATACTCTTATATGCTTCAACAAACCGCAGCTAATGTGCAATAATGTCACTCAAGTTGAATACAGTTTTCGTTCATGAACTGCTAGTTCTCTTTGTAAGCGCTTATTCCTTATGATATTTAAAATGATCACTCTTCTCATCTGAAATGATTTTGTATGTTTCGCACTTTTTCCAGTGTTTTAAAAAAACGTACCCCTCCCTACATATTTTTTTGTGTGTGAATATGAAAATAATCGTTTTTGAAAAAATAAAGCTAAAAATTTTCTAAATTTGGGTATTTTGATAAAAATTCAAGTTTACATAAAATGAATAAATTTATTTTGGTACTTTTGGGAAATTATCAAAGCTTTAATGCGGGAGGGAAAAGAATAAGGCTGGCAAAATTTAGACTAAAATGTTCTTTTACATTGTAATAATTTTTCGACATCAACTTCACACTCAATTTTACTTCCCTCCCAGATTTGAAAAAGAAAACTGCAAGTGCCACACCAAAGATAGGTTCATAAATTTGAGAAATTGTACCCTTACATATTTAATACTTTAGTATAGGTATAACATCTTCACTGAAACTGCCATCACTCTTGTGTAATAAACATATCATCATTTAAATTACAGATTTGTTACAATGAAATTTCATCAGCGCCTGTTATTAACCAAGCACAAACCACAAATTCATCCAATAGCATCGTTGAAGAAACAATACCGAACATAATGAAAAGCAAAAATCAAGAAATGATAGCTAATTTGGTTGATGTTCATTCTTTCAATGAGCTAGCAGAAATGTCGCCCCAGGGAAAAAGATTAGAACTACCTTTAGCGCCTGAAAACGTTCAAAGGGACATAGGCCTGGATGATGAAGCTGATACAACTTTCGAAGACACTGGCTCTAGATTTTCTGAAGTGCCAGATTACATTGTAAGAAGAAAACTGAAAGGCTTAGAAAAATACTACACAGGTAACAAAAACAAGGTAAAACATACAGTGCAACTGCCCGGATTAATCATTGATGATACTTTTCGCTGGGGTATACTATCATCAAAAAGTCACGAACCAAAATCCAACCTTGGATTAGACGGTGATATAAGTAGAAAATTTTTCTTGTTTGATAACAAGATTGAAGATCCGTCCGATGCTTATAGAAGAAATAATAATGAAAAATCACACTTTTTATTTAATATTAATCCATTTGGCGAAACACCCAACCCGAGTTTTTCCAGTCGCGGAGGTTATATTTGAGATATAAAGAGAAAAAAAATTATTCTAGAGTGGAAGATACCCAAATACAGTGGACAATGCAAGCTGTTGAAATTGAAGCGAAAAATAATCTCGAATTGTAGCTCAATTCGAAAATCCAACTGCTGTAATTTTTACTTATTCTCCAATGTAAAGCTATTTTCACTTTTGATGAATTGCCTATGTTGAGTCGTCTATCCAATTAAATCGCAGAACTCAATTTTTTCTAATCATTTGATTCGGTTTGATGAAGAATGAAAAAATAACGAAAGCAACTAAAAGGTTGAATCTGCCATCTCTTAACAAACTACTACGATGAGAGCGGACAAAAAATGACGTTGAAGGGAAACCAACAATTTTAAAAAGTTGTTGCATTAGAAAATCGACATTAAACATGAATAATTAATGCACAAAGGAAAAAACTTGTAAGACTATCCATCTCCTTTGATTTAAGTCCGCCGAATCAAATGATACGTGGATGCATGTTGCGGTAACACCTCTTTTAATCACTTGAACTCGGAAAACCCACAAACCTAGTTAATTGCTTCTCTCATCGCAATTAAAAAAATATATATTCATAATAAATCGTGTAATAGTGTTTTTTGTTGAACTTGAATTGTTTGTTTTTCTATTACGCCGCCACCATCTCAACACAATAAATTTCAGCATTTCCACATTAATTATATCTAACGCTGATGCGAATCAATTACAAAATATTTGGATATACTAATACTTGTAAGTAGAGTAAGTAATTACCACGTAGTATTGGACCTTTCAGAAGACTGGAAGCTCATCTCTGTAAACGCTGAGAGCCGAACAGGAAGTGAGGATTAAGCAAATGTTGGAATGACAAATATTCAAGATATTGAATCAGATAAAACTGAGATAGATGTGGGAAACTTGTAGTCTTCACAAATTGACATTTTTCTTGGCAACGGTAGCTATCTGGGGGAGGGGGGAGGAATAATTCAATATCTGAATCCGCCTACGATACTTCTTTCTAGCTGTAGATCGCTTTGAGGTTGCAATGGTCCATATTTCAAACCATTAATTTGGACCTGATTTAGAAGCAATTACATTTCTTCTTGTTTTTATCACCCAGAACTTGATGGAAAGCCACTGTAATTTTTTAGGAAGCGAAAAGGACAAGTTAATTTTTAGCTGAATTTTTTATGTCATATTGCCAATGAAAACCAGGCTATCACAGTCTATCGACCAACGGCTGATGAGGGGGAGGGGAAGGAGTATAAAAAAAACTGTTTTGCGGTCCTAGAAGACCATTAAGACGATTTTTAGTCATGCCAGATATTTATTTTTTTTATTCCCTCTACGCCCAGCATTAAAATTATTCACTCCGCTCGATACCGACCAAAATCGCTCCAATTCAGTCAATCGGCTCAGATTGCCGGCGAATTACATATATATGAGTGGTGACGAACTTAGGTCAAAATTCAGTTATGTCCATATTTGGGAAATGGGGTGCTCAGGGGTCAAAAAGGCAAAAATTGCACCTTTTTAAGCCAATTGGCAGAGAATCAAAAGTTGTGTAACATACCCAAAAATCAATTTCCTAAGTTAATTAGGAGCGGAGATAAGGAGGGGGTTACCATTTTTGACCTTGAAAAAGATCTGTTCCTCCCCCACCTCCTCACCAAATTAAGCTAAGAAGTTGAAATTTGGTATGTACATTTAGTTGGACTCTTAGATGTGCCATTTTGGAGTTCCGACTTTTTAGCTCCATTGCACCCCCTCACAGACCTAAACAAGATGTTTTTTGAAGGGGTTTTCTAATTTTCCTTATTTTTTCAAGTTTGTTCTTCGCATAACACCCTTCCAAATGGAGACAGGAACTTGAAATTAGGTATGCACATTTAGTAAAGACCCTAAGTGTGCCTTTTAGCGGTCTGAACTTTTCTGCGCCATTTCACCCGCCTCACAGCCTTAAATATGTGATTTTTTTATCGTTATTTTTTGAGTTTGTGCCTCCCCTCCAAATTGAACTAGGAAATTGAAATTACGTGAGTACATTTAGTAGGGACCCTAGACGTTCCTTTTGTAGGTCATGACTTTTCAGCCTCATTTCACTCCCTCACAGCCTGAAAAAAGTGGTTTTATGGTCGTTTTTTATTTTTTGAGTTTGTTCCTCGCATAACTCTCTCCAAATTGGGCTAGATGGTTGAAATTAGATGTGTACAATTAGTAGGGGCCCTAAATGTACCTTTTGGGACTTTTGACTTTTTAGCCCCATTGAACCCTTCCTAACAGCAATGCCGATCAGGAAAAAACCATCGCTCCACGATGCTTTTTTTTCATTTTAAAGATTCAACTGAACTAGAAAATACCAAAACGTGATTCAAGAAATGAAAGTTAGCTTCATTACAAATTTTCAAAATTTTCACTTGTTTTATGATTGAGAATTGGAATTTAAAATCAAACAAATGGTTGTGAAAAAATTTCAATAGGATAAAAAATACTTTTACGCTCTTATCCCTCTGAAAATAATATACTTTAATCAGTTCTAGGAGGGGGGGGGAGGGTTTCTCGTTATACTTCTGATAAATATTCTAGTTTCAGCTCCTATAAAAAAAAATCATGTACTGAAGGAAAGCAGATATCTTCCAGGAGTTCCGGATCTGTAGGAAAATTCCTCAAATCGATTAACAAGATCACCTGTTTTTCTGCGGATCGTTAGTTTCTCAACCACTTTTTTGGTGGTAAAATATTTAAAAATTTTGTGAAAACTCAAAGTAGAAGTTGAAATTTTAAGTACAGAAAATACATAAATCAAAAATAGGTCTCCAATTAAGTAAATCTACGATGATAGATCGAAGCTGGGATTTTCAAATTTTCACTACATATTCATTTGAAGAAATCGCGAACTTTAATGGAAATCCTCTCGAAAGAGTCTGAAATGATATATGATTGCAATAACCTCCTTTTTAATCATTTAAATTCATTAAATACCTTTTGCCAGGAAAACATTAAAACAATAAACAATGGTAATCACTTTGTCGGTAGTAATTGAAAAAAATATGTAAACATAATCATTCATCTGCAAACGAGTTTTATCAACTTGAATTGCGAGTTTTCGATTACATCATCGTCACACATGAAAAATTGTGGCTTTCCTATATAAACCATTATCATTCGTATAAATTAATCACAAAAACTTTATGCACGATTATTGTTCATGTACTCTCGATTGTACACAATGATGTCGCTCAAGTTGAATTCGATTTTCTTCTTCGTAAGTACTTATTCACTCTTTATGTCATTCAACATAATTCTACAATAAACTACGAGCATAAATTTAGAGAAAGGTAGTCATCGCTTTTGTTAATTGATTTGATTATTTTTCAACTACAGATTTGCTTCTATGAAATATCATCAGTGCCTGTTTTGGAAAAAACACAATCTAAGGATATATCCGATTACATCACGGATCAGAAAATGATCCATGAAACAGAGCAGAATGTCACAAATGATGTTGAATCTTCTGATGCTTTACACCCTCACAGAGACAGTTCCAAACTACCAATGGCATACGAAAATGTGCGGAGAGAGATCTCAGACAATGAGGATTTTATATTTATGGAAGCGGACGAATACAACATGCAAAAACTACGCAAAAATTCGAGAGGGTACAGAGTGAATGGCGGAGGATATAACGTGGGAGCTAAATTGCCCACATTATCAGTCACAAAAAATTTTTCCCAGAACAGATTAGGCTCAAAAAATGATCAACTAAATTTCAAACCTGATATGAGCGATATGAATAAAAAATTTTTCCTGTTTGATAACAAGTTTAAAGATTTTTTAGAGGCTCGCAGACAGAGTAAAAATGAAAAATCGCATTTCCTATTTGATATTGATCCATTTGGTAATGACGCAAAAGTGAATTTCTCCAGTCGAACAGGTTATGTTTGAGATACTCGTAGTTTAACTGAAAGAAAATTGATTTAGACTTGTGCAAAAGCACGGTAATAAGGAATTGTATGATGTTCATTTTTCTGATACTTCACTTCCTCACGGAGACAGTTCTAAACTACCAACGACATACGAAAATGTCTGGAGAAACATATCAGACGATGCGTTTTGTGAAAATATCGACTCAGTTTGAAAGTTCTGCTGTTTATGATCTGTGATTTCTACTTCTATCTGTAGCATACAATTTTTTTCTACTTTTATATATGTATTATTTAACTTAAGTTACCTTCCTAAAAATAAGGTCAAGGACTGGAATTTTTTCATTTTATTTTATTGTTCATTTTCGATTTATAATTTTGAATAAATACTACCTTCCTATTTCATTTTAAATCACGATTTTTACTTCTATCCTTTCAAACTACGCTGAGAATTTTATTTCATTTCTTGATCCAATCCACACAGGCACAAACCGAAATGAAAAACTGAAGATTATGAAGGACCTTTGGTGAATTATTCTTTACGATTGGAAATCATAATAGAAAATCTCCAATTTCGAGCTGCCTAGTGCTCATCTTCCTAGCACCTACGCAAGTAAGAATGTTTGAAAGAGATAAGAGAAGCATTTGCTTACTTGCAGACACACCCACTTTTATGCTATTGAGATCATTGAAACGAATTTGAGCCATTTTCGAATTCTTAATAATTTTGAAAATTAAAGCATTCGTCCTTGAAAAAAAACACGGGACTAAAATCACTAGCAATCAAACAATACTCGCCGAATCACAAGAGAATAAGTCTTTACTGCACAAACACCGGTTTAAGAGTGAAAGAAAGAAATGCAATCGAAAGTATATAAACCATAAAATGATGTGAGAAAGAACAATATCAATGTACGCTGCATCATCTACAAAATTCATTAAAACTGTCGGTGTTGTGATGGGTAGAGAGGGTAGAAATGATATTGAAAAGGAGACAATAATTCAAAAGTTGTACTACTAGAAAACAGATGAACATCACACTTCAGACATGAATTATGAATAATCAAAAAAAAAAAACTCAAAAAGGTCATCAAGTTTGATGTAAATCCGCTGACTGAATAAAATGATAGGCAATTGCATGTTGCGATAATCCTTCATATTCACATTGACTCTGATTAATTGAAAACATCAAACTTGCAAACCGTGTTAATTGTTACCTTCGTTGCAATTTAAAAAATTTACATTCATAATAAATCGCGAGCTAATGTTTTTTGTTTTTTGTTTCACCTTTAATTATTCGTTTTTTTATTATGCCGCTGTTGTAATACATAATAAATTTCAGAATTTCTACATAAATTATTATAATGTTAATGGGAAGTGATTGCAATGCCTTTGAACACACGTGTAGATACCTAACTACATATTGCGTAAAATTGATTTTTTTTTTTCGAATGATGCCTTCAAGAGATTCAAAATTTTTAACCCTTCTTGAAAGCACCTCCAGCTAGAGACTTATCTGAATCAGGGGTGTAAATAGAACTTTTCCCTGCTAGGGGCTAGAAAAAGTGCCAGGGTGTAGATTCGATTCAGTAACTATCCATTTTCATGGATTATAACACTTTTTCTTCTTCAATTATACAAAAGTATTTTATTCATTCAAAACAATGGTAGTATAATTCAAAAAATTACAAAATAAGAGAGAAAAAAATCAGCATTGCGAGTAGGAAGGATTCAATGGGGTTGAAAAGTCAAACACCCCAAAACGCACATCAATGGTCTCTACTTCCCTACAGATGGGACATAGCTAATTTCAATTTCCCAGCCCAATTTGGAGGGGTGTTATGCGAGGAACAAACTAAAAAAATGAGAAAAACCCATCAAAAAACCTTCTTTTGAGGCTGTGAGAAAGTGAAATGGGGCTGAAAAGTCGAGACCTCCAAAAAGCACATCTAGGACCCCCGTTAAATGAGTATGCCTAACTTCAACTTCATCTTTCAATTTGGAGGGGAGTTATGTTAGGAACAAACTCAAAAAATAAAATTAAGATAAAACGACTAAGAAAACACATTTAGAGCTGTGAAGAGGTGAAATGGGGTTGAAAATTCGAGATTCCCAAAAGACACATGTAGGGTCCTTATTAAATGTACATACCTCATTTCAACTTTTTAGCTCAATTTGGAGGGGAGATATACAAGGAAAAACTCAAAAAATAAAAATGAAAAAAACCTATCAAAAACTCACTTTTTTGGAGCTGTAAGGGGGTGCAATGGAGCTAAAAATTCTAAACCTCGAAAAAGCACATCTAGAGCCTGAATTAAATGTACATACCAAATTTCAACTTCCCAGTTCAGTTTGGTGGGGAGATAGAGGAGTAACAGCCATTTTTGAAAGTCAAAAAGAGGGGGGAATCCCCCATTTCTCCCCTAAGAATTTTATTTTTAGATATGTTATTCAACTTTTGATTCTCTAGCAATTGGCTTAAAAAGGGTCAATTTTTATGTTTTTGACCCCTCAGTACCCACCCCCCCGGTCAAGGGCATAAGTGAATTTTGACCCAAGTTCATCTTCACTCATATGTATCAAATCCCCCGCCAAACTGAACGGATTGACCGAATTGAATCGATTTTGGTCGGTATCGAGTGGAATAAATCATTTTAATGTTGGGGAAAAAATAAAAATAAATATCTGATATGGCTTAAAATTGTCTGAATGGTCTTTTGGGAGCCCAAAATGTGTTTTATTGATATAGCCTTTCCCCTCATCCATCGTAGGCCGATAGCCCGTCATAGCCTAGTTTTCACTGACAAATTGCCGTAGAAAATCAGCTAAAAAATCTAGCAAAAAAATCCTATTTAGGAGCAGTAAAGAGGTGCAATGAGGACGAAAAGTTGAAACCTTCAAATGGCACATGCATGATTCACGTAACCAATTTCAACTTTTTAGCTCAATTTAGAGGGGAAAACTTTGGATTCTGTATCGACTGGTGCAAAGAGTAATAATCTTTACGAATTGTATTGATTTTGGTTGGTGTCGAGTGGAGTAAATAATTTTAATGTTCGGAGGTAAAAAAATAAAAATAAATAACTGACATGGCAAAAATCTTTGTTGCATAAATGTAATGTAGAGATAGTGCTTTTTGGAAGTGCAATATTCTGATTGCAAAATTTAAAATACCATAGCTAAATAGTAGATTTCAAAAATGATTTGGAATCAGATGTAGGATCATCGAAATAAAGGCTGCACAATTTCATACATTGCACCATGGGAGGAGGGGCTTTAGCTCAGTACCTCCTCTCCATTGCGCCCTTGGCCTGAATTACTCAATTAGTTTAAAGATTGAAGGACAGGGATTATATTCATTGTTAGTTAATAAGAAATACCCTTCAGTACTCAGCAACTGGAATTTTTTTAGAAGCACTGCCATTTGTCAGGAAGGGAGGTGGATTCATATATGCTGTACAAATTTTCAGCTATCAAAATTAATTTTCAACAGGTATAAAAAAAGAACCTGCATAAAAATATATTCCACATGGTGCGTGAAAAATGTCAAAAATTCAACTAATATATCCAGAACTGCGTTAATTAGTTGAGAGGACAAATCTTCTATATGTTCATGCAAATTTTACATTTTTTGAAAAAACTTCAAGCATGCAGAATTCAGAAAAGCAGAAGAAAGACGAATTTCTTCCGGAAGCAATACATTGGTCGAAAAACAACAGGTCAAACCAGAATTCTGGATAAACGCAGATCAAGTAGGTTAAACTAGATCATCCCATGCTTCTTAGCATGTTCTAGTTCATCCCAGGACAAACCAGTTTCACCTAGGTTAAACTACAACGTGCTAACGGGGGTAGGATGTTCTAGTTTGTTCAAGGGTAAACTGGTTTCGCCTAGGCCAAACTAGATCATCCTGAAGACCTTAGGATGTTCTCGTTTCGCCGGAGAATATTTCAGGAACAACTGGTTCATCCTAACAAAGCTAATCCCAACTGGTTTGGCTGATGGATAATTTAGGAAAAACTGGACTAATTTTGTTAAGATAAACTAGTCATTCCTCAACTATTCTCTGGCAAATGTAAAACTTTTTACAGCCCTTAGGACTTTCTAGTTTGGCTTAAGCGAAACTAGTTTGTCTTAGAACATCCTAAGAGCTATAAGATGATCTAGTTTGGTCTAAGAAATCCGCGTTGATCTGGAATTCGTGTTTCACTGGAATCAGCAAATTTTTAGACTAAACAGACGTTGAAGTAGCCAAATTTTGATTAAATTTCTGCATTCTGCATTCTATCTGAAAACACAACAACCCAAAATCTGACTTTTGAGACATTTTGATTTTACTTAAAACTTTATTGAAAATTTCTCTCAGTAGTCTAATGAAAAAATCATCATAATTTTAGGCCTAATGCTGTAGGGGTGAGAAAGTGTACTTTGCAATCTTCTCACTGGTGATACTTCATCAAATACCTCGATTTAGAAAGCATACATTATGAGATTGGATAGACCTATGATAAACCTGTTTACGCGATTTTGTGAAAAATTGTAAAGAAAATTGAAATTGGTAAAGCGAAATTTTGAACGTTTAAAATTGAACTATTAATATGGAAGTTGAACCTTTTACGACGAGAAGAGAGATTGAAAGGTATCGTTAGAAGATTTGAAAAAACCACCACGATGAAGCCTTTTTATACTGATCTCAACACCTTTGAGAAGCAAGGGACCCTTCAATTTTAGTCACAATGGAAAAAGTTTAGTAATTTTTCTGATCCTAACCATTCCTTATCTTTTCATTACGATCCTCATATCCTCCATCTCCTCTCAACAGTTCCTCTCAGCGTTGTCTTATTTCTAAAAATATTGAAAAGAAAATGAATTGGCTTATCTTTTCTTATCAATTTGAGGTCTCTTAAGTTTAAACATTCCTTTATTTTTTGGAAATAACCCGTGAGTGTCCTTCTAGCCAACATAAAAATGGAAAAATTATGAAATAAGATCGAAACAGTGCATGGTAGGTACATCAATTCCTACCAACTCAATATCGCTGAGATCAAATATAAACTCATTTTCTAGATTGGGCATCACCATATTCGAAACTCACCCACAAAATAACCAAAAATTTGAAGAATGTGAGTATAGGAGAGTCAAACTAAGAAAAAGCTTCGTACTCTTACCACGCAAAGAGTAAACATCGAAAGAATAAAAGTTCTGATATTTTAAATATGGTAAATTTTTTCTCTAGACTGTCGACTCTTGATGGTGAAAATCCATCAACGGTTGATGGTTAATTGTAGACTGTTAAAAAGTTGACCGTCAATAATGGACCATCAAGATCTATACTGTCAACAATTGTTCATCAGTATCCGGATTACCAACATCATAAACGAAAACTTGAATGTTGAGAAAATAATGCCAAACGAATTTTCCAAAATTCTTAATCTTATTACTTCCTCGGTTCCAGCAGAAGTCCAAATATCATCTGCAGTGACATGTTGGGAATTTCGAAAATTGCTTAGCATCCTTTTCATAACATTCAACTTTTTTACCAAACTTGATGCAGACGTTAACAGCCCAGAACAATCGACCATCAACACGTAAGCCATCAAAATCTGAAAAATTGAGATTTTGATGGTCAACGTCAACTGTTGACAGTCAATTGTTGATGCTAAAATTAATTACAAAAATTTGCAGAATGCGCTATTAAATATTTTTCTGTTAATAATTTTATGTTCGATTTAAGCGATGTCAAATTATCAGCAATCAATACGCTGGATGACGTTTTTCTAAGATTTTTCCATTTTTATAGTCGCTAGCAAGGCAGTCGAGGCACAGATCCAAAAAATAAGTGAATAATCAAACGTAGCGAACTATAATAAGTAAAAAATTATGTGTCGACTCATTTTTTCATTTTTTGGAATTTTTACCATATTGAAGTGTTTGGTAGGTGTGGTTAACAAGATCAGATCAAAAAATTAAATCACAGATTCACATTAAATTTAACCAATCCCAGAATATAGACCTTCGAATTTGAGCCGTTTGACAAAAGGTCAAAAGTGCCATTCCCATATCTTGAAGAGTTGCAGTCAAAATGACATTTCCTTAACTATACCAATGTGAGGAACTTATATCAAATGTTTAAACTAAATTGAAATACTCAAAGTTGGATTTTGGTCATTTTGATATGAAATGAGCCAATACCTATAATCGAGAATTTTTTGTTCTATGGTGAATAAGGCAAATGTTTGAAGGAAGCATTAAATCAAAAAATTTTCAAATTTTCCCAATGCAGCACTACAATTGATACATTCAATTTTACAAGTGTTTGGTTTCATTTAAATCAGAGTCAGTTAATTTGCCTAGGAATACACAGAAAGCACAACAATTCAAAATTCAGTCCTACCTGCACCAAATCTGTGGAAATAACGCAACCCGGAAGTTCCAAATTTTTACCACCTATTCATCACAAGAAATCGTCAACTTTTGTGGAAAACGTCTAGAAAGAGTCTAGCATGATATATGATATCATAACAATCATTTTAATCATTTAAATCGAAAACATTAAAACAACAAACAGCGTCGATCGCTTTGTGGGTAACAATTGAAAACAATAATGTAAACATAATCATTCATCTACGAATGAGTTTTCTCAACTTGATTTACTGCAGTTTTGCATTAAGCCGCCATACACGAAAAATTACAACTTTACTATATAACCTTTTACCATCCCTATGAGTTGATAACAAAGTGTTTGGATACTCTAGCTGCTCATCTATAGTCTACCTATTGTGTAAAAATGTCGCCCAAGTTGAATTCAATTTTTGTTCGCGAATTAATCATTTTCCTTGTAAGCATTTACTCTTTACAAATTATAACATTTAAAATGAAGGATCTTTCTGGTAAACGCTAAACAGGCGTTTTCAAGAAGATGTCCCTCATATAGTGTATCTTCTTAAAAATTTGAAAAAATTATATTGAAAATTGCACATTATAGAAATTTACAAGCAGAATTCTAATTTCGAGAAAGCATATTTAGGGTAAAATTATAAGATGTGCTGGGTAAAGTACAGCTTCAAAAAATTTACTAGTGAAGTTTTATGCCTTTGCGACTGATTTTAAAATCCTAATCAAGGTACAATTCATCATTATTGACCAGGCTGGGCTATTTCTTAAAAAAAAAAAAAGTAGAATCGTAGGTGCAATAATAGGTATTTCTAGTTTGAAAGAAATTGTATCCTTATAGGCTTTTAGGCTTTTACGTTGAATATTTTTTCCATAAAAAGCCCAGTTCACCGTGACCATAACTAAAATACTTTTTCGCCAACTTTTTCATACATAATTCTATGTAGGCCTGCATAATCAAGTTGAGCTGTATTTCTTTACAGGAATTCTTATCGCACTTATTCAATCAAAATATTAATTTTCTGTTGCAGATTTGCTGTCATGGAATATCATCAACGCCTGTTTTCAAACAAACACAAATTACAGATTCATCCGATTCCATCAGTGTTGAAACAATACCAAATACAAATAAGAGCAAAAATCATGAGGTACCAGCGACCGTAACCGAAGATGTTCATTTATTCAACGGGCTAGAAAAAATGTTGCCCCGTGGGAACAGTTCAGTAGAACCTATAACCCATGAAAATATTCAGAGGAGCATTGATCTGGGCGTGGATGAAGAAGGCGATGCATATGAGGACTCTGATAATTCTTATGAACCTTATGGCTACTCAAGAGATGATGAAAATGGCCTAACAAAACATATATCACTCTACAAAGAAATGATGGAAAAGAATAAAACTAAACTCTCCATATTATCATTAAAAGGAAATCAATCCAATTCCAAACCTGATCTGGGCAGAAAGATTTTCTTATTTAGTAACAAAATTCAAAATCCATACGAAATTCATAGAGGAAGTGGAAACGAAAAGTCACATTTTTTATTCGATATCAACCCATTTCGTGACCATATGTTTCATATATAGTGATAGAAATTTGTAGGGTTTATGAACTCTGAGTGCATAAAGCTTTTGAATCGAAACAGACTTCGTTGAGTTATATTGTGAAACGCTGGCTCGATTTGAAGTTTGTTGTTTATTGTCTGTGATTTCTACTTTTCCTTCTAACATACATTCTTTTTTTATTAATTTTTTATAAATTGTCCGTGTTGTTTAATGTTTGTTACCAATGTTTTCAAATACAAATAATTTCATATTCAACTTGACAATTTTTTTATTCCTAAACTAACATTGAGATAAAAAAAATCACAGATTTTGGATTCACACGTGACGAATTTCGGGTTTCAGGATTGATGATTTTTTTCGAATAAACATATAGAAAAAGAAAAAAAACTTTTCATAAATCACTCATCATTCGCCTTCAAATGGTCTAATCACAAAGAGAATCGTTTAAAATGTCATTTTACAGTAAAAAAAAAACAAAACAGAAATGCAAAAAGACATCAATAGGCGAAAACTTTTCAAATTTTGAATACCATAATGACAAAAATGATAATAGAAAATGTCCTTTAAACCTTAAGGAATACAAGGAATAAAAAAAGATGTGAAAAAAGTCAATTTTCAACTCCAATGGTGTAAAATAATAAAGAAAATCACTCAAAATATTAATACACAGTTTAAAGAGTTGCAAAAAAAATGAAAAAACCTAAAAAATGAAAATTTTTTAAAAATAACAGTTGATGGTCAACAGTGGGCTGTCAAGAGTTGACCATCAATAGTGGGACATCAACATCCATACCGACATGATTCGATTATCAACCATTGATGGTCTAGTTTGATGGTCAACTGCCGACTATCAAGATTTGATTTTGAATTGCGGACCATCAAAATCTAGCAATCAAAATAATCTGGATTTTGATTTCGATGGTCCACTCTTGATGGTCAACTATTGACAGTCAATTTTTGAAGCGAAAATTATAAACATCTTTCGAAGTTTACAAATTCTACACTCCTGAGTAGCAATAAGAAAAAGGAAAAAATGAATCAAAATATCGTTTCTCAATTCAAAATTCTAAAAGATGGAATTCCAAGAATTGTGTAAAATTATGAAAAAAAAGTTGAATAAAATGTTTCATAGGTCAGAAAATGTAATACACCAAAAATATTAAGGCTTCAATTTTTTGTTTTAAGCATTCAAAAAACTAGTAAAACTATGAAAAAGTCATTAAGTATTGTGTGAACACAGCGTAGGAAAGATGTTAGCAAGCCTATCTTACCTACAATGCCCTCTACATACAAAACGACACTGTATTAACATTCTATGACCTCGAATTAGCCTAAAAACACTATTATCTGAACCCAGAGAAGATTTTCCAGGCGAAGCAAGAACTCTTCGTTCTCTCCTATTTGCATTTTTCCTTTTCTCAAATGCTATAATTTCCATTGGCTATCAAATCTAGCTCACTCACCACATTCAATAGTAATTTTTGGCAGCATTACTAAGACTTACATCAATTCAATCGAATAATTTTGGGATATGTTGAATCCATTTAACCAGATCCGTATTAGACTAACTCCTGTGAATTGCTGCCCAAAAATTTTGCCCTTAGGGAAGCTACAAGGGTCATGTCTCTCTTGCATTGATCTCAGGATTAACATTGAAACATAATCAACAGTGCATTCTACAAAAGTCCGTCAACAGTAGACCATCATCATTGGACTGACATCAGTGGACTATTAACAGTGAACCATCGAAATCAGAACAGACAAAATTCGAATTGGTCAGATTTTGATGGCCAGATGTTGATGGCCATAACATTGATGGTCAACTGTTCTGGATTGTTAACATCTTGATTGTCAACAGTTGAATTATGTTTGACAAAAAAGCTGAATGTTATGAAAGACTGATTTTATGATTTCAAGTTGACTTTGTGATGAAAATCAAAGACATTTAAAGTTGACCTGAATTTATTTTATGATTTTAAGCTGAAATGTTTAAAAAAAATGATTCACTTTAACTTTAAGTTTAAGTTGAAATGTCGAGGAAAATTACAGATGTTTGAAGCAGACCCATTAACAGTTGACCTTAACCTTGAATTGATTTTATAATTTTATGTTGAAATGTTGAGGAAAATTAAAGATGTTAAAAGTTGACCTTGACCGTGGACTTTGACTCTACATTGATTATATGATTTCAAGTTGAAATGTTGAGGAAAATTAGTTGACCTTGACTCCAGTTGATTTTATGACTTCAAGTTGAAATGTCCAGGAAAATTAAAGGTTTAAAGTTTACCTAATTGATTTTATGATTTTAAATTGAAATTTTGATGAGAAATTAGTTCTACTTTGATCCTGGTTAATTTTATGACTGTAAGTTGAAATGTTGAAGAAAATTAGTTCATTTTGATCCTACTTACATTCTTCAGATGGTATTTTTTTTATTTTATTTTATTTTACAGGTATGGAAAATCAAAAATTCTCAGATAAAATAGAATGCAGGGTAAAGGATAATTTGAGCCCACATTTTGCACTTTATACCACAAATTTGCTTCTAACATGAAAAAATGTTTAATAGCGTACTCTGAAAAAAATCGTTAACAGTTGACCATCATCATTAGATGATATTAGTGGACCATCAACAGTGTGACGTCATCATTGGACTGATATCAGAGGACAGATTTTTATGTCCTGGAATGACATCACTTGACTTATTTTATGAAAGATTGATTTAATGATTTCAAGTTAAAATGTTGAGAATTGAAGTTGACTAGTCAAAACAGTGGACCTTGACCTTAAATCGATTCTATGATTTTGTGTTGAAATGTAATCATCTGTTGACCAGCCAACAGTTGTGCTCGACCCTGAATTAATTTTAAAATTTAAAATCGAAATTTCGAAAAAAATTAGTTGACCTTGACGCCGGTTAATTTTATGATTTTAAGTTGAAATTTTGAGAAAAATCAAAGATGTTTAAAGTTTAACCGTCAACAGTTGATTTTATGATTTTGAGTTGAGATGTCGTCATCAGTTCTCCCATCAACAGTTGAGATTGACTCTGAACTGATTTTAACATTTCGAATCAAAATATCGAGAAAAATTAGTCGACTTTTACTCGGGTTGATTTTACAATTTCAAGTTGAAATGTTGAGGAAAATTACCAAGTGACAAGTATTAAAAAAACAAAATAATGAAAAAAAAATTGTACCGATTACATTTGAAACAAAAACTTACATTCTTTCCATGTTTACCCTTTGCGTGCAAATAATTCTAAGTATCCCCCCCCCACCATTACTAGCTGAAATTTAATTTATTGATATTTTAAATGAAATGAAGGGAGGCGATGTGTAGTTGGAAATGAAAATCTGACCTCTCCAGCGAGGGCATCAAAGGCATGCTAAATTATATTGCAAAATTACCGCCTCAAAATACAGTATTTTCCAGAAAGGTACAAAAAAGTGACGTGGGGGCTAAAAGGACAAAACCTACAAAATATACATTTAGAACACCAGTTAACCCTATATTACACATCATTTCAGTATTCTGTTAAATAAATCAGTAAGAATTTCAGACAAAAAAAAGGTCACTATACTGCCTCCTTTTTTCGGAAAAACTTCCGGGCAATTGTTTTGCATTCGAATTTCAAGCCTTTCGTTGTTAACTAAACAAACGACAGAAAAAATGGAGAAAAAAAAATAAAAAACTCAAATTTGATAAATAAGTATAAATTTTAACCCACCAACAATAACGAACAAGTTTAGCACCTACTTTTAAATTTTTGATAAAAATCAAACAAGCTGAAACCGTTACGACCTAGTTTAAAGAAGAAAAATCGACAAATAAAATACGTAAATGCGCGTATACCTATCTACCTATCAACCTAGAACCTACCTACCTAATAATAAATCAAAATGAAGACTGAAACTGAGTGAGAAGGATAAAAAACACTCGATCAAGTTACCCAGTTACACACCATCATCCGTCTCTTTACATAAATCAAGAAACCTATACAATTCGACTAAAGAATTTTTTTGCTTCGTTTTTTTTTCTATATATTTTTTTTATTTTTTTTTTTCAAAGAGAAAATAAAATAAGGAGGATAAGATATTCGGTACGAGTGAAGATGAAACTCCAAATCGTGGCATCGCGATTCACGGAAGATGAAAATTGAGCCGACTCGCCAATAGGTACGTATACCTTTTACCTAGATTTTCACGTCGATGACGTAAAACCAGACAGAAAGGGGAAAATAAGCGAAAAATGAGCGCCGGATATAAAAAGCGTATTAACAGTACAGTAAGTTCAACGTGTATGTGTATGTATGTACGTGTGAGTGTGTTAGAACAAAGAAAAGAAATTAACCCGCGATGTACATCATATGCTCTTGAAACATTTCAAGGTTACTTTGATGAAAGTATTAGTACATAAACGTAAGTCTGCGATAATGATGAAAATAAGCTGCGAAAGGATGTGTTGCTTAGCAACTTCGCAGGTAGTACGTACTACGTAGCCACGTACCCGTCGCTGTATCATCGTATAAATACCTACCTATACTTTTAAGAATATGAACTAAAAGTAAAAAGCGTTTAGAATAATGTAAAACTTTCCACTTGGTTAAAATAATCATCGCGTCGAGGTACCCACCTACTAACTCTACCCATCTGCTACGAGTATAATAACGCGCTGATAAACTATATGGTTCTCGTTCGCGCCCGCCAAACTTTTAATTATCTATATAATTTGGAAAATTTTAAATACCTGTAATAATGATACTATATATTTCTTCTTTTACTCCGCAGCTATGGTAATATTTAGATGAAACGATCTGAAAAAAGAAAAAGAAGAAAAAAAATAAACTAAATTAACGCAATACGGAAGTGCTATTAAAAATTATGGCGAGATAATGAAAAGGACGAAAGGGGAGAGAAAAGTTACATAGGGTAGTTTATTAACGAAACTCATAGTACCAATATATTTCCACAATAAATGAAAATACAGTTCACCTCCATCAACAGAAGCAAAGCTAGTGGAATAATTTTTAGCATAATTCTCACTCGATTCTTTGAAAAAGAGTTGGACAATTTGAAAAATTCACTATTGAACAACCGCAGAGAGGAAAATTTTGGATTATTTATTTGCAATCTTCGCTGGTAAATTGAGCACGAAGTGAAAACATTCTCTATCAGTCAATTATTTTGAGCATTTCAATCAATACATACGTAATTTTACCAGTACGTACGTATTCCATTGTAAATATGTCGGTTATTTACGAGTAATTCTTCAGTAATTTTCAGAGTAATTATCTGCCATTTTGACTCGTTGATTTACCGGAATTTCAATAGTAATTTACAGAAAATACATTTTCACTGTACCGTAATATTTTCGGTAATTTACTGTAATTCCAGCAGTAATTTACCAATAATTTACCCGTAATTTCAATGTAATTACCGAGGGTATCTGTTGGTAATTTATCGTAATCTGATCTGTACTTGACCATAATTTCAATGCAATTACTGATAATGTTTATCGACATTTTGTAGCAATTCCATCATTACTATGTGGTAATTTCATCAGTAATTTCTACGTAATATACAAAAACTTCACTGGTCATTTCAAGGTAATTACCGACAATTTTTACCGTCATTTGGCGAAATTTCACTGCTAATTTACGAGTAATTTACTGTAACATGATTGCAAGTTTTCAGTGATTTACAGTAAACGTGCCAGTAATTTACCGTAATTTTACCAGTAAATACAACTCGATGGATTTTTAACCTCCGATTCTCCATACCATATCACCAATGAAAATCAGACTACTATAGACTATCAACCTGGGGAAGATGAGGGGTAGATATCAACAAAATATATGTTAGGGTCTCACTGAACCATTGAAATCATTCATAGTCATACTTGATACATATTTATTTTTTATTTTTCATTTTTAGCTGGATTTTTCATGTCACATTGTCAATAAAAATCTGGATATAGTAGTGCACGGTGAATGAGGGTTGAGAAGGGTGGAGTATCAGTAAAATCTGTTCTAGAGTCATAGAATACGATTGAACCCCCCCCCCCCATCAGGTCAAAATCGCTGAACTTTGGCAAATTGGATCAGTTTAACGGCGAATCAGAAATGTACGAGTGTGGATGACCTCGAATAAAAATTCAGTTAAGTTCAAATTTGGTAGCAGAGATGCATTTTTTTTCTTTTTCAAATCAATGTATACAGAATCCAAGGTGGTATAACCTCAGCAAAAATCTACTTCCTAAGACAATTGAGAGGAGATGTATGGAGATTTTTCACCTATTTTACCTTAAATAATAGCTTTTCCACGCATATCTTCCCTCTATGAGATGAAGGGTTAAAATTTGGCATGTAGGTACATTAGAAACGGTCCGAGGTGTGTGTTTTTGGAGTTTAAAATTTTCATCTCCATCGCACTTCCTCACATCTTCAAAAAATGGTGGTGGAAGGGGGGGATTTCTTATATTTGAAGTTTGTTCTACGCATATCTTCCTTCCAAATGGAGCGAGGAATTTGAAATTTGGTATGTGGATTTAATAAGAGGTCCTAGATATGTTGGGGGGGGGGGATTTCAGCTCCAATTGATATAATGATTTTAAAAACTTTTTTCTTTCAAATTTAAAACTGACGACTCCCCCTCCTTCCTTTCCACGGTGTATCACATTATGGTAGTGAGTTTGTTATATTATGGAACGTGTATTACAATCAACTCCAAAACGTTGGCTTGGAATTGAAATTCAAAAGAGGCTCAGAGTAAACAATCTGAGGTGTGCCTCTTAATAAGCCTGATTGAAAGCGAAACAGATGGAGTACCAGCTTAGCTATTAATTGAAAATCATTCAAATAAGCCTACACCGTTCCCAATGAGAAAAAAACCATACAATTGTTTACATATGAAAAAAATTATTGAACAGCTGTAAAAATTAGCAGCTTTAAGCGCACGTTTGACATGAAAAGGGGAGAAAAACTAGATGGACTGTAATGAAATCGTACTTTTCTGTAAATGTATTTAGTAAGAAGTTTAAATAATTTGAAAATTGATAAATGAGCTCGCCGTATTCAGCATGTGTTGATACCATGTTTTCAATCATAATACGTCATAAAAACCAGTATCCAGATCATACGTCAAAGTTCAAATTCCATTTAGAACAATGAATCATTTTGGCCATCAGCATTTTAGCAGTTTTTCTCTTTCTTTCTTTTTTTCTTCGTTTTTATTTCCGGCCGGCGTGGTTTTTACTTTAGACCTATTCTCTCTGGTCTCGAAATTTTTTACGTTCTCATCGCGTCGTGCCGAAGCAGTGATATATTACGAAACGCTATACACACGGAAATAAGATGAATAGTAAAGATGTTATTTTATGTAAAAAGCACAAATCTACCCACGAATACATTTTGGAAAAATTTTGAGTACTTTACCATTGGGATATGTAGTGTATAAGTATTGAGATGCATTTTACAAAGGCGTGAAAAATAAAGAACGAGAAAACAATTAAAATAATTACTTTGCATATTATTCGAAAATCAATTTTATAAAACTGTTAAATTTTTTGGAAAAATTCTTGCGAGAAAAATCGAGTCATCAAATAAGTAGCTGAGTACATAAACATTTCAAACTTAAGCAATTGCATAAGCATAAGATAAGTGATTACGAAAAAATTAAAACCAAAAAAAAAAAAAATGAATGATTAGCGAGTTGAAGATGGGAATTTATAACGAGTTTTTTTACTCTCCTAATAATACCGCATAAGCCAAGGTAATACTTTTGACAGATTTTTCGTAATTTTCTTTGAAATTAGATCTTTTTAAGAGTTTTTTCTTCAACTTTGGTCTTTTTCTATAACTCTCAAATAATCCGTATACTTATTAAAAATTTTTCTAAAATAAGATCATTAATCTACGACGCGACGCTTACAACCGAGAAATATTAAGATCCTTTCTTTCCTTCTTCAGCATTTTAAAAACTTCAAAATGTTTGTATCCTTTTCTTTTTTCTTTTCGTATTCTTTTCCTTTTTTCGTAGCAGTGATAAAAATTAAAACAATATCGAGTTTTTATTTTTTTTAAAAGTTTTCAACGTAACATGAATAACAAATGAGAAAATCCCTGCTACAAAGTGATACACTGTAAGTAAGGCGAAAATAAGAAAAAAAAGAATGGTCCAAGGGTAAGGAAAAGAATATAACGCTTAAAAACAAAACCATCAAGACTAAGGCAATAAAACTTTCTTAAATGTAATTTTTACGTGACCCACAAAAAAATTCATTAAATTATTAAACACATTTTATCGCAGAAATAAGCTCTATGACATTAAGACGACATTAGTAGGTTACAATTTGTTCGATTTCTTCAACGCAACGTTTTCCTTTTCAAAAAAAGAATGACAACGATTAGAGAAGGTAGGGATGTGTATCTAGTTGGGTTGCTTTTTCAGTCTGATTTTCGTGAAATATTATAATTATGTGAATTGAAAGCTGATCGGTGATAAGGATAGGAAAGATTCATTAAAGCTAAATAGCCAAAACCATTAAAAAGCAAATCTATCACCTATACTAAATCTAAATACCAAATTTCAACTTCCCAGCTCAATCGGGGGAAGAGAGAGGGGAGGGTATATGCGAGGAACTAACTCAAAAAATAAGAAAAATCAACATAAAAAATAACTTCTTTGTTGTTGTGAAGGAGTGTAATGAGACTAAAAAATTGAAAGCCCCAAAAGGCACCTACATACTAAATTTCAATTTCTTAGCTCAATTTGAGGGAAAGATAGGATAAAAATAGCCTATTTTCAAGATCAACCTCTCCCAATTAACCTACGAGATTGATTTTTAGATATGTCACACAACTTTTGATTCTCTATCGATTGATTTAAAAAGAAACAATTTTTACAATTTTATCCTTTCAGCACCCCCTCCCCCAAATTTGAGCACAACTGGAATTTTGACTCGAGATCACCCCCATTCCAGAATATTAAACGGCCCGCCAATCGAAGTCTATTTTCCAAATTTTATTCATTGTGGTCCGTATCGTGCTGAGCAAACAATTTTTTAGTTCCGCAAAAAAAATTTATAAATATATAAAAATTAAAATAAATATCTGGCATGGCCAAAAATGGTTGCAATGGTCTTCTAGGACCCCACAACATATTTTGTTGATATTTCCTCTCCCCTCATCTATCGTAGACTGATAGCCCGTAATAGCCTAGTTTTCATTGACAATATGACGTAGAAAATCAGGATAAAAAATCTAGCAAAAAAATCCTATTGCAGAGCTGTAGGGAGGTGTAATGTGGATGAAAAGTCGAAACCTTTAAACAGTACATGCATGACTCTTACGTACCCAATTTCAACTTCTTAGCTCGATTTGGAGGGGAAAACTTTAAATTCTCTTTCAACTGGTTTAACGAGACACGATTTTTACGATTTTGCCCCTCAGCACTCCCTTTCTCAAATTTGGACATGAATAAATTTTGACTCAAGGTCATTCCCACTTGTATACATCTAGTTCACGGTCAAACTGACCTCTGACCCCATTGGCTGAATTTGAGCGATTTTGGTCAGTATCTGGTGGAGTAAATTATTTCAGTCTTCGGGGGAGCAAATATCACTTATATTTAAGATTTCGCTGTACACGATTCTGTTATTTTTTCCGACTCTCTTTCAGCTCTCCTCACCATAAAAAATTACAGGTCAAAACATTCTCATCCCATTTCTCAAGAAATCATCAAACTACTGTTACAAAGTGATCACATCATTTTTTGCTGGATCCCTTCACATACTAACATTGAAGGAAATGAAATCGCTGATTCGTCCGCCAAAATTGCCCATCAACACCTCCCAATAAATGACATCCCCATTCCGTTATCTGATCTTAAACTCTACGCCAAAAACTTGATG
>FIZR01017671.1:0-60380 GCA_900060175.1 Ferrisia virgata
GAGTCCATCGATGGAGAAAGCGTAACCGGCATGTTGGGATTCAATTTTTGAACCATCAGTGAAGCATAGTTTGTAGTCTAGGTAGCTTGTTATAATTTGAAGGTATTTATTTTTAATCATGGAAGAGAAGTGGTCTGTCTTTTTATATTCAGTCATTTTTAAGTCAGTATCAGGGATAATTAGTTTCCAAGGAGGATATTTAATGTATTTGTGAGCAGTGATATTAGCTCGATTTACATCTAGTTGTGTTTGTTACTATACATGATGACATTTTTACATCATAAGCTTTGAAATTGATGTTTTGCTTCATTTTAATTTAAACGCAATATCGTTTTTTATTTATAGTTCTTAATGCAATTCTGAGGTCCGATATCAACTCACCATCTTTTTTCATTTCCTGGTGTTATAAGTAGACAATAAATGCATTATTCATTTTTCCAACGCATTAATCACATCCAAATAGAGTCAACATTGCTTAATTCAATAAAATGTACAACATAAACATGAAATATACCACTCAAATAATAATAGTTGAGTCAAATTTCAAAAATTTTCGATTTCAACGATTAACTGGTAATCAACTTGGAATAATTGTAACTCAAACTATCTTTCATCATAACTTGAAACTCAAAACCAATACTGGAATTAAAAAAACTTCAACTGATTAATAACTGGAACCTCAACTTTGCCAAACAGTAACTGAATCATAACAATAACTTGTATGATAAGTGTTTTCCGCCCCTGCGGCCCTCAGCCCCATTGTCAACATAGTACACCTACTTACCCACCAACAATACACTGTGCATAGATATACAGCATTAAAAAAAAAACAAAAGTGAAAAGTTTTTTACTCTAGTTAGTCGAGTTTGCGTTGTGCTGCTTGAATTACGACAACCAGACGGACGTTTATTTCTAAAAGCTCTCGCTTTATTTTTTATACTAAAAATATCAAATTCCATGTAAACTTTCGACCATAAAGCGGATTTCATGAGCGATATTCGCGCTCGTCGTCGATATATCCGATGCTCGTAAATTGCCCGAAAACCTATTCCAAAAGCTATACATCGCGATTGTATTGCTCTTTCACATGTATTCCATTTAAACGTAATTGTCTCGACGAATATTTTCCCTTATCGAGTATCGTACCGTAACCGTACTTGCATGTACGAGTACAATACGTATTTGTACGTTACTACGTACAGCGACTAGACGATTTTTTTTTCCTAGCCCTTTGTACTCTATATATGTGGACTGGGATATCCCTCCAAAAAAACAACAAAAAAAAAGCATCGACGGTACATATAAAAAACAATCGAGTGGGTTGTACAAAAAAAAAGCCAGCTCGCTAATAATGTGATACTGTGTAAGAGATTTTGTTATTTCAGCAATCCCTTGAAACGACCGTTTGGCGGGTGTACGACTATGCGATATTTCAGACAGAAATTTTCTAATCGAATCAACTCCGCTGGATTGTTCCTTTGGTACGAAATCAAAAGCGTAAAAATAGAGATGTACGGGTTGAATAATTCTTCGGACAGGAAATGGCTATTCGTAAAAAATAAAATTAAAATAGTAACGTCCGGCGAACAAAATTATTTTGTTGTTGTTTTTTTTCTGTTTTCTAATTTGTAAAAATCTAAAATTTATTCTATTCTAACTCGAATAAAAAATAAAACGATGCTAATAATTTGGAAAAATTCAAAAAAAATAATTTTTAAAAATAAGTAATGTAGTGAAGAAACAAAAATCAACACCTTGCATTTTAGTTCAGGGCCTTTAGGTTTTAACCCAGCGGAAATTTCGTATGTAGGTAATGGGAAGTATGTACTACTTACCTAAAATCTATGCATATTTTAACCCCATTATGGGCAGCAAGGGGGTGCTGTGCTGTGATTACAAGCAGGATAAGAAATATTAATAATGAGGAACGAAAACTAGCGATGTCTATTCAGAAAACAGAGGAGTAGGGAAAAGGAATTGAGGCTTTTTAGAAATGTGTGTAGGTAGAAATAGATGGACTCAAGGAATTAATATAGGTTTGTTCAGACTTGACATAGAAAATTGATAAAAAGCTCACGACTTCAACTGCTCCATTTATTGACCATAACTAAACTACTAATTGTTGCATTTTAGAAAGAAACAAATATGATACATTAACGGATGTTTTTAAAACCAATTCCACCTTAACTTATTAGTCACCTTACACATATATATGTAGGTATATATCCAGTATCTATTTATAGAACTTTATCGTTCTACTCGCATACATTTCAACAGGAATGATGAAAAGGGTAAGGAAGCCCACTAACCATCCACATAAAGGAAATAGTACCTATTTCCACACATTATCATCGAAAGATTTACTTTAACACTGCTTGATTGGCAATCCTTCGGTATATATGAAATTAATCGTTGATTATTTTGAGGTAAAAAGTGCCCCCTTAGGTTAACACAAATATTTACATCAAGTGGAGCTTGTAAATGGTGTTCGATAGGGTATTTCTATTGTGTTGGTATTATTCTTTGATTTTTAAGGTTTTTGAAAACTTATTAAATTGAATTATTGTTGAATCTATAGAAATATTATTTCAACATTTTAGGTTATTAAATCTACTGAAAGATCATGGTGGTTATTTGAAGTATTATTGTTTAAATCTGTCGATAGATTATTTCAAACTACAAGTATTATTTTTATTTACAAGTCCTATAGGAAGGACATTACCAACTTAAAGTAGCTAAAGTTACATACTTCAGTCAGAGTTATTTATGGTCCATGTTGGAGCATGAATGATTCAACTCACCATCAGCTCGGATTTAGCTACTTATTCTTTCATAGATTATCGTATTCTGAATAAACTACAATCGAATGATTTACAAAAACTATGAATCACGGTCAAGATGATTTCAAATCCTGCGAATATTATCAATTTTACATGATTACATTTTCTTATAATTTAAATGAAAGTTTTCCGATGAAGACATTCCTCTTCGAAACTTTCAAATTGATAATTTCACTTATCAATTATTTATGGAATGATGAATTATACTGAAGAAAGTTAAAATTAAGGCGTTTTGAAGATTTTAAAATATATCTACCTTACTTGTACAATTTGGCATTTATTTTCATCGCAAGATAGAAGCATCGTGTATCTTTATACTTTACCAAAAAGTGATTCTCACAATATGAGTTCAGTATTATGAGATAGCTAATGGAAAACTGAACATTTGATTTTTATTGCTACAAAGTTTACAACTTCACATTACCTGAATTCGCTATCGAAGATTTTATGCAATGATTTAATGGACTCGTTGGATTTTTTTTTGTTATCCAATTCATTAGGCTTTGTCATAATTATTTTCATTTTAATGTTCTGCAGTGCGGTTCCAATTTGAAGTAAACTTAGAATTCACGAGCTTTATCCGTTTCCCTCCTTTCTTCTCCATTTCCCTACTCCACCATAAAGAATATGACAGAGAGAGAAAAAAATGATTGATTTTGAACTGAACCCCCACCTTACAAAATTTTATACCCTCTATTCCCCCAGTAAGAATAAACAAAATACCATTGATCTCAGATTTTTGAAAATTTTTTGAAAATATCATTGGACATCTCTGAAAAAAATTTTAGGGTTAAAAAAATTTACTCTGTCTTACCCTCTCCCTTCGCTCAAAATATCGAAAAAACGATTTTGCTTTTGAAAAAAGAACGGTATTGAAGTGAATATAAGAAAAAAACAATACGATCAAAACAAAATATACCAGAAAACTCTGAAACCATTCCTGATGAACTATCTCAAATCTCCAAAATCCTCTGTCTAATAAAAGAACTCAAGTTAACGAATCAGATTTAGATCCCCCCTCCACTGGGCGTAATAAAAAAAAGGAAAAATTATTATGTTAATCGAAATGCTTAGAGGAATAATGGGTCCATCGATATAAAGGATCCTAGCCCTCTTTGCATCTTGAATTGGCCCTGAGCACGGATTTTGAATTTTTTTGGCGAAAATTAGTCCTTATGGTCTAAAACCCTGATGAAAAAATGTTTAGCTCGCCAAAGTAATTCTAACCCCCTCCAGGGAGTTGAAACATCGATTTTCGTTCAAAATTTTTATTTCTGGAAGTTTTCAACCGAATTTTTTAAAAATTGCAGAGATATAAGCCACTACAAAGGGCTATCCATAAAATTGTTTGAAAATTTTTTGAGCGGTTTTTTCCAAGTCAAATGAGCATTTTAAGATTTCTAACGGCCATTTCGGTAACTTCTTTCAGAGGTACAATTATGAAAATAATATACGTTATGTACCTAGTCTAAATGTACAAAATATTTCTTTTTCAGAATTTTTTACATGAATGAAAGACCTTTAAAAATGCGAAAAACAGATTTTTATACCACTTTTTCACCCTTGGATGGGTCAATTTTGGTCAAAAAATTCTCCTCGTAACATGTTACTAAATACATAATTTTACACCCTTCACTCAACATTTATGGAAATTCATTCATTTTTCGTGATTTTCGGTTTTTACATAGTCGTATTAAAAGTTGAAAATTAACCACTTTCGCTAACGAAAATTCTAAATGAACAAACTAAGTCAGATTCACCATTCGAACTCAATTGATACCTTGTTTTAGTGCAGAACTACCACTATATTTTTACCCCTGTAACAATGCCCGAAATAAGATATTGATTGAGGTCAGCGAAAAAAATAACGAAAGTGAGAAAAATTCAGAACAAATTCAAATATTTAAAAAACTTTTAGAACAGATAGGTACGTTCAGCGTGCGAAATTAAATACCAGAATGTTCAACAAGTGAGACATTGAAATTTGTGATTTTTTCAATGCATTTTTTTCTAAAATAATTCTGTACATTGCACGAGCATGAGGGTTTAAATATATGAAGCCCGTGAGTAGATAATCTCACCAGGGCCAAAATTATGTAGGTACTCGAGAGAATGCTTTAAATTCTAGAGAACATTTTTTTCATATAAAAAAAAAAAAAAAAACTTTTACCTACGTCGAAGAAAATAACACCTCTATCACCTTTCACATTACTAACGGAGAGAATATGTTACAAATTCATTCAGAAATTCCCTTTTTAGGATCAACAAGACCTAAAAGTTCACTTCACAAGTCTTTGAAAGAAACTACATATAAAATCCCTTATCAGATTTTCTCTGTACGTAAATTTTGCCCTTTTTACTCCGTTTTATTGCTTTTCCTGCACAAGTGTTAATATCTCATCGGATGAGTATTAATTTTAATTCAAAATTACCCCTGGTAGATTTTACTCTTTTTGATTTCTTATCATACTTAATTCTTCGTGAAATGAATCAATAACGCTAACAAAAACCAACTTAAATACATAAATTTTTCTGGCCATGATGCAGAACTACTTTCAAAATACATTACAAAATTAGGCCCATTCAATATAATTCATTTCAAGAAAATAAAAAATTAAGACCTCTATTAAACTGCGAAACAATAATATTAAAAAGTAATTTCAAAGGATAAAATATTCCATACAATTCAACATTTACGAGCTGAACTTTTTATCGTGATGATATATTTGCTTAAAAATCATCCCAATGTACAATTCTACGTAATACGTGATACTATTTTTTCCTTTCAAAAATTATCGAAGATATTCTACCCCAGCTCACCCAAACTGTATAATTTTCAAGGCCATCAGTCTGGCTGGAGGTTAAAAATTAGTGCATCGAGTTAGTGAATTTGACATTTTGAAAACTAAAGTCGCAATCTTCGTCTGCATTTGTAACATAATACTCGATCATAGTAGGCACCTGGCACATCTCCAAATTCTCCTTTACCGAATTAGTTAAATTATTTACTTAGCTCCACCCTCATATGCGACAATAACCAAAAAAAAAAAAAAAAAAAAAAAAAAAACACATACACGCACAAAATAATTCGTCTGGAAGGAAACTTATCCTTGAAATAAAATCCAAACTAACAATACGCTGTACGTTTTATCATAAAACTGAAATCTATAATCTACGTAACCGAGGCACAGTACCATACGACACAGTGAAAACCACTTTTCAGAGATGAAATCTTCAATTGTGAGGGTGAAATTTACGTAGGATTTTCATAAAGTTTAAAGGGGTTTAAGTATAAATGGGACTCTAAATATGAAGTACCATACTATGCTTACAATAACACTATCTTAATAAAGATTCAGTATACATTAATATCACATTGTGTGTAGTGTCTACTGCCTAAGTATAATGATTAAGCAGCTTCTATGCTATATAATTCGTAGGCTAAAAGAACATCTTTATACTGCGCGCGAATCAGGTATAAATGGGATTTTAAAAGAACACGCAAATAAATAAGGTACTTATAGAAGTTTACCCACACCAACTTTAAGCTTGCTACATTGTACGAAACATACCGTAGCATGGATTAATTTGCATAAGAAAAAAATGCAAATTTATCGTCGTTGTAAAAATTTTTGTAAAAAATAGTTAGCAAAATCGTCTAATTCCGGCCAAAATATCTACCTACTTAACCACCGCATCGTTAAGATGAAAAAAAAAAGAAAAAAATGTTCGAAATTCGAACATATAAAAAAAAAGGTAAGGTGGAAAATTAGTTAAAATGACAAAGCTTTTAAAAAATTACAGAATTCATCAAATACTATACGCGTAGTAATTACGCGGTAATTAAAATAAATTAAAAAACTTACATTATGGCGAGAATCAACGTTTCGGGTAAACTTTTAAAACGCCAGGTAATCGCTCGATGAGAATTAACCCTTTCGCGAAATTTAGCTCGTTTTGCGGGGCAGAACGCGACGGCGACGCGACGTACAAAATACGAAAAACAAAAAGCACGGGTAACCCCTCTGCTACGAGTTTCTTTAACTGTAAAGCATACCAACAACGAGAAAATTTACCATCAGCGGTTTTTCAAAGTCACGAAGGAATTTCACACAAAATGAACACCTCGAAAAATCCATCTTCGTTAAAAATTCACTGCGCCAATTTCAATTAACATCATAATTTCGCAGGTAGCTAAAGCAAGAGTATATACTTATACAGCGTAACCTAACCTTAACTTTATACTCAACGCCAGCGGGGTAAGTAAAAAAAGAGAAAACGAAAACGGAGCATTCACGTTTCAGTGAAACCACAATCACTGAAGTATCTTTTACGAGAAAACTTTTATTAGTATACGTCTACATGGCATCCGTCGAGTCGTGCATCGATATAAGGGTGTTGAAGTTTTGCTTTGGGAACTGACGCCGAAAGTCTGTTGCAAAGAGAACTAAACTTATGACAGAACAAGAACGGCAACATTTATCTGCTTTTACCCGATAGAAAAACTTTTCGCTTTTGTATTAAAATCAAAACCTAACTTTTTGCCAATCTTTTTCTGCTCTCTCTTTTCTTTTTCTTTCCTTTTTTCTTTTTTTTTTTCTACACATATATGCTGCAGGGTACATTGATCCTACCGGGTATATAGTTGTTAGGTAAATTTATCGTACGTTCTTCAAAGGTTTATTTTTTTCAATCGGCGTATACACCGAAGAAAAAAAAAATCTAAATCATAAATTCACGCGCTTTGAATAGCGATCTAATTTCGCCACGTTGATTTTTATAGTCGGACAAGTTTTTCAAACGTAAAGGCTCAATGAATAAAAGTTAGCTGCCTTTTTACTTTGTGATATATACGTATATTACGAGAGGACGACTACGTCTCGTCGTCATTTTACCATGCAGAATATACTGTATAAGTATGCGAGGTATTATATCGAATCCTTTCCGTCTCTTTATGCACAGCAAAAGCAACATTTTTATCAAACGAATAGTAATAGCGAAAATATTTACACCTCGTTTTACGTAAAAATCAAATACCTACAATTTGATGTTGGTCTATGGTACCTATAATTGTTGGCCAACGTATCTCTAAAAAGGTACATAACGAGATCAAGTGGAAAAAATAGCCTCGTGTTTGTGTACAGAACGAGGCTCGATTTTTACGCTAAAGACATCAATATTATTAGCTTCAGTCCATTTCAAACAGGAAGCCGCAAAGGAGTCGCTGAGAACAGGTCAGGCTGGTCAGGCCTCTCTTGAAAAAATTTCGGCCCCTTGCAAGAACAATACTTTAACCCAGATTTAAAATCAAAACGATTGAAAAATTTTATGAAACTTCGACCAATGCAATTTTCATTGCTTTATTGGGCATTTTTTTCCCGAAAACGTTAATAGGTGTAATATTTTGCCCTCATCACTTGAAAAAATGTTGGATCATCTTTGGCGTGAAAATTCCTTCGCAAAAACTAAATTAAACCCAAGACTCTTCTTGTGAGTACCCCTATAATTTTTAATCGTAACACAGCACCGAAGGAAGGCACCAGTGGACTCTTAATTAGGGGCCCTGGAGGTTCTGGAATATTGGGATACAGCTTTACTATAGCCTTGACAGCGAACAATAAAATTTTTAAAATTATCTCATTGGTGGTTATTAACATCGAAAGATATTTATTGATGCATTCTACAAATTTGTGTAATTAATTTTAGTGTCAGAAGTTGACATGTTTGCAGTAGACCTTCAAAATCCAGACAATCAAAATCGTAATTGTTCAGATTTTGATGGCATGGATGTTGATGGCTTTGACATTGATGGTCAACTCTTCTGGCCTGATGACATCTAGATAGTCAACATTTGGATTATGTTCGACAAAAAAGTCAAATTTTATGAAAGAAATACTTGGCAATTTTCAAAATTATTTCTAATGTTGGAAAACTATTATAAATTTTTTTTTAGAAATTATGTCACTTCGCAAGAAATTTGGACTTCTGCTGGAACCTGAGATGTGATAAGATGAAGAATTTTTAAAATTTGCTTGGGATTTTTTTCTTAACATTCCAATTGATGTTCAAAATATTGGTAGTCTGGGTATTGATGGTCAACTGTTGATGGTCATGTATTGAGGAATCTGGACCATTAATAGTTGGATTATGTTTGTAGAAAAAGTTGAGCGTTATAAAAAAAATTCCAAGCGATTTTTCTTAATTCTGAATGTTGAAAAATACCCCGTCGAAGCAAATTTTGTCACTTTGGTATCATTCATTTTCGTGTTAGTATACATTAGAACTCACTTTAAAAAATTTCAACCAATAAGAATAATGATTGCTTCGCCTACTTTAACAGGCATTGTAATTACTATGTCAATTTTAAATCAGAAAAGCGCCATTTATATCTATGGCACAAAAGTGGTATACGTTTGGCAAATTTCTGAATTTCAGTTGACGCTGGAATGGTACACTATTGACAAATTTCTGACACATATCTGCTGACATTATCATAGCACAAATATCTTATACGTTTGACATTTTTGTTGGCACTGAAATGTTATTTAAATAACAGATTTTTATTGCTGGTAAGATTATATCCTTTTGGCACAAATATGGCATGAAGTTGATGTTTTAGCTGACACGTTTGCGACACATAAATGACATATTTCTGACGCACATTGTGTAGCACTACCATGGCACAAATGTGTCGTGTGATTGGCATTTTAGTTGGTTATTATGGCCTGTTGTTAGAACGTTGAAGAACCTTTTTAACTTCGTTTTGGCAGTACCTTATTTTCATTATAATGACATCTGACATGCTTTTGACTTGATTACGATGCTAATATGATTTGGTAGTGACATGCTTCTGACAAATTTATGACACTATTTTGACACACTTGTGACATGCCTCTAACACTACTCTGACACATTTCTGACACAATTGTGACATATTTTTGACACAACTCTAGAATCATTTGATTTGGATTCTGACACATCGAAGTACAGGTATGTCACAATTGAGTCAAAGTAGTCCACAATTGTGTCAGAATGGTGTCATAATTTTTTCAGGAGTGTTTCACCACCAAGTCACATATGTGCCACAATCAAGTTAAAATCCCATCAGATATCATTAATACGACAAAAGTTCCTGCTAAAACTGAGTCAAAAACCTACCTCAACTGTGTCAAATCAATTCTAGAATGTTGTCAGAAGCATTTCATTAGTATGTCAACAAGGAACCCTCATTATTCAAATACCTCATCAAATAAATGTTGCATCATTGCCAGGAACAAAAAATTGAGTAGTTAATGCCCTAATGCCTTGGTAGATGAATTGGTAAAAATGTCGATTTCTACCCAAGAGGTCCCAAGTTCAAATTTCAGCACTGGAAAAAATTGCAACGAAAGGTGTTATTTTTGCATCAGAAGTGCGCCACCATCGCCTCAATAATATGCCGCTAATGTATCGAATACATGTCATTAATACGTTACAGTAACTTCTTAACCATGCCATAAGGAAGTCAGTTTGGAGTCATCCTGGTACTACAATTGCACCATTTCAATTCCACTGTCATGAATTTGGCAAATATTTAGTGTTCTCTGGCTGAAGCATTGCCAAAAGTGTGCCATTTTTGCTACCAAAAGTCTCACGTCAGAACTGTGTCATGTGACACTATATTTCCTGACACCATTTGCACCATGGGATCATAGATGAAATTTGGCCCCTTGGAGTAGGGGAAGGTAAAATTCTCACAGGCTTAGGATTACATGTCTCAGGTTCATTACAGATGGTACGTAGTTGGATTACGGAACAAAATGTTTTTAATTCGAAAAAAAAATAAAAGTAAAAGCAAAGACAAAGTGAAGAGAAGAGTATAGTTGATTTTGAGATTTCAAGTTGAAATGTTGAGGAAAATTAAGAAAATCGGTTTTGACTTCATAGTTTGAGTTTCATGTAATGTTCGAACTGATGCAGTTATGCAATTCTGCAATTCTAAACTTTGAAAAAAGGATCACACTTAAATGTCCATGTGAAAAAAAAGTGCCTATACAATAAAAGGAAATGACTCAATTTCACTGTAAGCATTAGATGAAAAATGGAGAAAAGAATTGTACCAACTACGTTGAAAACAGCAAATTCACATTCTTTGGAAGTTCACTCTTTGCATTCAAAGAGTACTATGTATTTGTGTAACTCAGTTAACGTCCACAAATGTCAGTAATCAATTGACCATCAACAATGGATTATCAAAATCCAGATGACCAAGATCTGGATTTTTCATATTTTTATGTCCCAGATGTTGATGATCTAAATTTTGATGGCCAACTGTTCTGGGCTGTTAACATCGAACTAAGCAAGTTTCAAAATTTCTAATGTTGAAAATTATGTCACTAAAGATGACATTTGAACTACTAAAAAGTGATAACATTAAGCATTTTCAAAAGCTGCTTAGTTTTTTTTTCTTAACATTGAAGTTGATGTTTAAGATGTTGGTAGTCCAGATACAAATGGTGAACTGTTGATGGTCCACTGTTGGCAGTCCAGATCTTGATGGTCCACAATTGATGGCCAACTCTTCATAGTCCACTGCTGATGGATCTGAACCATCAAGAGTTAACAGTCCAAATCTTAACGGTACAGGTATCGGTGGTTCTCTATTGATGGTTAACTTTTGGTGATCCAGTGTTGACCGTCAACTGTTAATGGTCAGTAATTAGATTAAAATTTCTTTAGGAGCAAAGTTGTAAAGAATATAATTTCCAATCGATAATGTGTTCTTAATTTTCTTTTAAGGTCAAAAATTTGCGATACAATCGAGATACCCCCATCTCGATTTCATTTATAGTCGATAAACAGTAACGTTGTTGTTTTAAATATCTTTAAAAATGTTAACCCCCTTTAGATTAGGTGCTTCGAAAAACTCCTGATTCGAAAAAAAAAAATCAAAAATGTCTTAAACAATAAGTGAAATAAATTCATCAGCCATTTCCTACCACTATCGCTATTGGTAGATGAATTGTAATAGCTTATCGTTAGATTGTTTTTTTCGACAAAATGATATCAGAAATACGAGGAAAATTAGGTTAACAAGGAAGATGTGAATTTTACACGCGTTTCTCACGCTATAATCAAACTGATTTTACATATAAATACCTGTATGATAAATGCATAAATTCTCGGTAATTTGAAAATGTTTCGAGAAAAAAATGCATATTTTTAACCTTCGTTATATGTAGGTAGTAGGTAGTAGGTACGTGCTGCGTGCATATCAATATAGTAGGTACTTAGCTACTTACATATAAATTGGCTCGGGTAAATCGATTAAAATATGAATAGCGTGCGTATGTTGAACTTTCTAAATTTTTCATACATTATTTTAACTCGTGATAATATACACACGAAAAAAAAAAAAAACCATACCGTGACCGTATTAATAATCTCACAACGTAATAAATTTACCCTATAAGCGGATTGAAAAATTTTTCACTTCTTTTCGGATGGCTCAGATTAAAAAAAATATATATTGTAATTGTTTTAGGCACCTTTTTTTTTTACGCCATCGGTGTAATAAGAAGATAAAACTTTTGCTCGTTTATAATTAAAGCTTGATTTAATAAATTTTATTTATTGCATTATTCTCTTTTTTTCTAACGCGGAAAAAAATCCACTCCACGATGCAGTCATTTTACAAACAAAGTTACCATGTTATATTCGCGAGTTGGGAGACAAAAAAAAAATATAATAAATATATTGTTAACTTTTTTCTTCTCTTTTTATCATTTATTTTTAAGGCACGAAAAACACCAGCATCAGCGGGAGTTTTAGTTTACGATGCGACGTAGACTGCGGTAAGTACATATTTATTTTTACTTTTTGTAGCTGTGTAATTCTTTATGCTAAGATTGCGAAGAAACACGAGCTGATAAATTTTTATACGTTCGTTGTATAATGAAGCGATGCAGTTGTAGAATTTTTGGGACGATGTGTGTTCTGGTTTTTGGCAATTTATAGCGATCCGTTTTAATTACGATTTAATAGAAATTTTAATAATGTAACTCAATTTTAACGAAGCAATGTTATCGAAAGTAAAACGAGACTAAAGGGAATATAAATTTACAAAACTCTTCCATTAAATATACGTCATTCGGATAAAAAATTCATAATGTACAAATTGCATCCGAATGAATTTTCATTCTCTTTTATTTTTTCTCCCTATTTTTTTCTTTCTTTTTTTTTTTTAATTGTTACCATGCGATATCTTTATAGGTATATTTCAACGACGCGACGGTTTTTTTTTACGCACCCTCGAGAAATCCCCAATTTACACAGATTTCCCTTCATCCTTTCAACTGCTTTTACAAATTTATTTACCTATTTACGCGAACAAAACGAAACAATTTGCTGTAGTGAGAAAAAAATACTGTAAAAGTATTAGAATAATCGTTTAAAATAATTAAAATTACCATAGAAAAAAATACTGTAATGGGATTTTTCCACTTACTAATTGGCTTCTTATCATAGGTACTTTAAACGATTAGTTGTCGTTTCTTTGTAAGCAAATGATTTGCAACAAGACAAAAAAACTATATTGGCTTAAAAATCAAAGTAGATATATTTCTATATTATCTATTGGAAATTTGTCAATCCATCGCAAACACATTCTTCGACATTAACCCTTGTTTCATTAAAAATTAATATTTTCAATAACGTTCCACGTATTTCATTAGAAGATGGAAAAAGTTTCAACTTTTCCATTCAATTTTTTTCAACTCGCAAAAGTGGTACAAAGTTTGCTAATTTTCAAATAGTTCGAAAAAATGTAATTGCGAATTTTTTCTAAAAACGGAATTATTACACTTACACCCAAAATTATGATTGTAGGTAAAATTTTAAACATTTCTCCTTTTTAAAAAAAATTACTTTGCTTTTTTTCGCAATTTATTTTCTGAAAAAGTATTAAGGAAATTTTTTTGAGAAACGTTTGATGAAGCACGTAAATTTTAGACGATTAAATGCAATATTTAAATTCCATCTGACCCGGGTGATTTTTCAAGGGTGCTTAAAAAATGTTTTTTTTTTGTTGTGTTTTTCACGATTTTTTTTGTCTGGTTAAAATTTTTTTTCAGTAAATTCTGTATAAATAGTTCAAAAGAAATGTGAAAAAATAAAAAATTGCTTTTCAGGGTCTATAATAAATGAAATATGTTCATTTTTATGAAACATCCTATTAATTTTTAACAAATCAATGTTTATAAACGTGAAAAATTACCATTGTTGATTGCACCTGAAAAATCAGCTTTGAGGGGTGAAATTGAGATATTACGTCCAATCATCTAAAATTCATGTCCTACACCCATTTCAGTAGGACTTTTTTCAAAAACAAAAAATTAAAGATATTTTTCCCTTTTCCGGATTTATGTTTTAAAATCGTTGAAAAATCATCTAAAATTGGATAAAAAATTGACTAAAATAGATGAAAAATGAAGAAAATTGACCAAAATAATAAAACAAACCTTCATAATTTATAAAAATTTGATAAAATTGAGTAAAAAGTGTGAAACATTGATTAAAAATTAAGAAAAAATATTGAAAAAAGAATGAAAATTGATCAAAAGTATGAAAACTTTCATAGAAAATTAGGTAAACATTTGATAAAACTCACTCAAAATGTGCAAAAAATTTATCAAAAATCATGAAAAAATGTTGGAAATTTATTTGAACAATTAAATTTATCGTTGAAAATCATCAAAAATTGGGTAAGATTTTGATAAAATTAGGTCAAAAACGCAAAACATTGATGACAAATCAAGAAGAAATGTTGAAAAATGGGTAAAAATGGACTTAACATATGAAAAAAGTTATTGAAAAGTTGGGTAAAAATTTGTTTAAATGGGTAGAAAGCGCAAAGAATTGACCTAAATTGAGAAAATATCGTAAAAAGTTGTCCAAGATCAGGTCAAAAATGTAATGAAAATGGGTAAAAAGTGCAGAAAATTGATCAAAAATCATGAAAATTGACTTACGTAATGAAAAAAATCGCTGAAAATCATGTGCAGGAAAGCAGGTAAAAATTGACCCCAAATAAAAAAAACGTTAAAAATTATCAAAAATTGACTAAAAACTTCATATAAATGGTTAAAAAGTGCAGAAAATTGTTCAAAAATCGTGAAAAAATGTTAAAAAATAGGTAAGCAAAAATTGCTTTAAATTATAAAAAATCTAGAAAAACTATTAAAAATTGATCCAAAATTCTGAAAATATGTTGAAAAATGGGTACAGTTTTGACCAAAATTGTGAAAAGTAATTGTTAAAAATTATCGAAGATTGGGAAAAAATTTGATAAAAATGGGTATTCAGTGCAGAAAATTTATCTAAAATGTTGAAAACCCGTTGAAAATTGACCATAATAATGAAAATAATCGTTGAAAATCATCAAAAAATGAGTAAAAAAATTTGATAAAAATAATTCAAAAGTGCAAAAAATTGGTGACAAATCAAGAAGAAATGTTGAAAAATGAGTGAAAATTAACTGAAATTATGAAAGAAAATCGTTAAAAATCATTAATCGAGTAAAAATTTAACAAAAATTGGATAAAAAATTATCTGAAATGATAATAAGTGAAGACAATTGATCGAAAATCATGAAAAAATGTTGAAAAATGGGTAAAAGTTGACCTAGACTGTGAAAAAACCGTTAAAAATAATGACAAAAATCTGGTAAAAATTTCATAAAAATCGATAAAATTATCAATAAATCTATCGAAAAGTACAAGGGATGTTCAAAATCGGCTAAATTAACCTAACATATGAAAAAAATGGGAAAAATCATCGCAAATTGATTAAAAATTTAATAAAAATAGGTAAAATATGCAGAAAATTGATCAAAAATCATGTAAAAATGTTTAAAAATAAGTATAAGTTTCACTAAATTATGAAAGAAATTGGTAAAAAATGATCGAAAATTAGGTAAAAATATCACCAAACCATGTAAAAAATTTAGAAAACTGATTAAAAAATTACAAAAATATAATTAAAAATGCACCACATCATTTTGAGCTTATCTCACAACTATTGTGACACCGCTTTGTATTGCCAAACGTAATCAAAAATGGTCAAAATCATCTTCAAGAACCACAAAAAAAAAAACGTTAATGTACGTATAATAAGTAAATGATCTGAACAAAAAATCCTACAGATCTATATTGCGTATAGCCAGGTTGACTTTCGGAAAAAATCAGGCTAAATGTTTGAAGATTTATTAAAATCACAAATAAAATTTTTGAAAAATTTTCTCATTAATTTACTTGCATGATCTCGTTTAATTCCTGACTTCATAGGCAATAAAGCTGTAATCTAACTACCCAACGAATAATGGAACCAAACAACCATGTGATAACATTACATCTTAAACTCTCTTTGAAATCTCACCGTAATTATTTTTTTTTACAACTTTCATAGTAATTTGGAATTTCTATAAATACCCGTCTAAATTTTACTTTAAAACGTGACAAATTGAAATTCTCAGATAAAACCAAACAATGATTTTGGCAAGATCACAAAGAGAGATGAACGATTCAACATCAACCATATACCATGTATACAAGACGACACTGGTAAACCTCTTGTGCTGGTGTTCAGTTCACTCAGCATTTATTAGGTAATAACTTAGAGAACAATATAGTGAACCAGGAAATAATACTCATGTATCAATAAACACGTGACCGATAAGTGTAAGAATAACCTTAATGATCTCCTGCTTATTAATACACTTCTATTTAAAATTTTATTGATGCAAATGTTCCAAGTATCATTTATTTATACGTATTATGCTCGTATCACTTATTATACTTATGCGGCTCTACATGTGCTTTATAAATACATATCTCTCACTATACGTACTGGATTTTGACGACAGTTCGTTGGAGGACGTTTTAGCGTGCGCTACGTACCTAGCTCTACCTATCTACGTATTTTCATGTTAACGTTTTAAAGGTTGTCTGACGTCTGCAATATGGTAATTTTATATTACCACAAAAGCTCAACTTGGATCACGTCTTTTTCTCCGCATACGCATTCGAAAAGTTTATGAAATTGTGGTTGACATTTTCACATTCCGAAGAAGAGGAAAAAGAAGAACTCGTATAAGGAAAACTAATTTAGAAAATTTCGTGTTAAATTGTCGCGGTTCTAAGGTTAAGTTACACATATGCAGCAATTGTTTTACAAAAATATGCTGAAAATTTTCCATTCTACAATAATACCCCTATTCTTATTATGGCGTATTTTCGAGTCATTATATTATTAAATTATTGCATTAAAAGGGTATCTACGGTTAAGATCTGTCCTCAGATTTTGATAATTATCATTGAACATTATTAGGGGCTGGCCAAAATTTGAGCGCAAGAACCACTCCCCAGCCCACTCCTCTTCAACACAATAGCAGAAAAATGCATATATTTTTCATTAAAAAATTGTCTGAAAGGTGTGTTTATGCTAGAAATTGAAATTAACCATAATGTAGAGGGGCAGGAAAGGGCTATGTAGCAAACTTTTTTCAACATGAACAAAAGAAACTTTCAAGCCCTTTATTACGCAAAACCCAAAAGAGGTACATAAAATTTGTTTCTCAAATGTGTGCCTTTAATTTCTGCATTTTGAGGGATCACAAGCGTTGCGAAATACCTCAAAATAATGAAGTCAATTTTCAAAAATTTGAATAACTCATTTGAACTTTGAAAATTTTCAAAAATAGATTTAGTATGCATATTCAAATTTAAAACGATCATGGACTAAGGTAATTTGCCAATAGTTGATAGGTAAGAGGACGTCGCAGGTGATGATCAAAAAATTCCGAAAAAATTATATATTATACTCCAATGTATACCACATCCATCCTTGTGATGTTAACCCCCCTCCCCCAATTACATCACCTGCTTCTGGAAAAAATTCCAAATCAACCTAAGGCTAATTGCCAAAAACTGATAACTCCTTTTCCTCCTCTCCAGCCAAACCCTGGCATGTGAAATTTTTTTTTGTAAATTCTCTCATATGTGTCTATCATTTTGGTGTAGAAAACATTTCAGTAACTATTTTGCAAGAATTTAGAAAAAGATTAATTTAAAACTCAAATGCTTTGCAAAAATGTTCAGGTTTATACCAAAACATGGAAATTTTGGGGTTCTGTTTAGTAAGGTGAATATAAAAAAATTATTAATTCATGGCTGTGCTCAACAATGCCGGTATTCCACTCTGAACTGAATGGACTATCCACAATAGCATTAATGTTATTGATCGATCTCACGATTTTCTCACAAATCAGTTCTAATGACAAAATTATCAACTATTGGCAAATTACCTAGCATGTTTTCATCACTACCCCTCTGTTCAGCGATCTTCAAAAAATGAAATTTTTTTGGTAAAACTCCCTCTGCCCTCGCCCCTCTTTTGAAATGAATGTAAGACATGAATTTTACATGATTAAGCGCAATATTTCGAATTTTATGCCCCACATACCATTTTGCATAGGCACTCAAGAATGATAATTTTCCCCATCTTTGAAAATAAATTAGTTAAAAATTAAAGTAATGCATTTCAGATTGAATTCTCATCAAAAGGGACACATTTCATATATTTTTAGCTCTCTAAGATAAGTTTTCATTTTTTTCCTCTTTTATTGAGCCATTTATATTGCAGTTTTATATGCTGCAATACCAATTAAGAACCCCTGAAAAGGACAAAAGTGAGGAAAACAGATCTTATATGGACGAAGGTAAGTGAACCTGGCCTATTTTACTAAGGATTTACAGAAGAAAAATTTCTGATGATGTGAAAAAAATCTTGAAAACATACGATAAACCCATTCCTTGAGCACAGAAATCATGTATATGAGATAAAATTGAAATATTGCGCTGTATCACCTAAAATTGACGTCCCCTCGTCCATTTCAGGAGAGAGTTTTTCAAAAAAATTTTCTTCATAGTTTTCAGAACTAATGAAAATGCGCAAAAAGTGACATTTAAAAAAAAAAAATCATTTGAGGCCAATGATCATTTTGAGTTCAAATATATATACTTATTCCATCTTTGAAAAAAATTTTTTAAAAAGATTGAAATTTTTGCCACATTCTTATCAGGTCATTTCGCAATTATTGTGACCCCCGCCTCGCCTTGGCAGATTTCCAAAAAGAGCAAAATTCAGTTCACCCAACTACCTAATACCTACAAAGGCCCACTTTTTAGCGAAAAAATTATGTACCTCTTTTGGTTTTTGCGTAATAACGTTTTGAAATTTTTTTGTTCATTTCTGCTCACCTATTGACTGAAAAATGTTGAAAAAATTCTAGCATAGAACCATCTTCTGCCCCCCTCCTATTACGATTAGTTTCAATTTTGTAGCATAAACGCACCTTTTAAGACAATTTTTCAGTAAAAAATATTCATTTTTTCACTGTAGTTGCGGAAAGGAGTGGTATGGGGAGTGTTTCTAGTGGTCAATTTTTTTTTTGAGGCTCTAACAATTTTCGATGAATCATGATACTTTTCAAAATCTGAAAAAAGGACTAAATCACCTATCTTAACCGTGGGTACCCTTCCTTTCGCTATCGTTGAATCAATACGATAACAAGAGTTGGTGGTTTGTGTAGCTAAGCTATTCGAGCCTTATCAATAAACATTACGCGGTAATTTCGTTATCAGAGATTATAATTAAGAGTACAAGCTAAACACGTTCGTCATTCGCTTACATAATGTACTCTCGGCTTAACGTTACGTTAATTTTGTTAACTTAGCTTACTTTAGCCAGTTTCCCTCAGTGTGAATCAATATGCCATGCATAACTCGTAAATTTTTCGCAATTAGGTTCGCTTACGCTTTACGTACAAGTTTATTAGTTCACGATAAATTTCCTCGTTTAGCTAATTCCACAAGATATCTTTCAAATGCCATAATTGAATCACCCTTCCCATCTTTAACCGTACCCGATACCACAATTAGCGAATTTATATGGAAAGATGTGCACAAATGGGAAAATCGAACAGCTATCGTAAGTTGAATCCTTTGATACACGTATTATTATTACAACACACCTTACGTAGATAACTACATACCTACCTAGTACCTACATATGTACTCGGGACACTAGGATACTAAACTATGCATAAGATGAATTTTAGAAAATCAATCATCCCACTTACGGTACATTTGTATTGTGCTATTTATGTAGATTTGCGGCGAAACTGGAAAAAGCTACACGTACAACAGATTACGTAAGCTATGCCGCCGGTTCTCGATATCATTACGAAAAAACAATTTCCAAAAAGGCCAAGTTCTATCGGTAATTCTACCAAACATACCAGAATACCCGATCGTTTTATTGGGATCGGCCGAAGCTGGTTTAATAGTGACTACTTTCAATCCAAATTTTACAGCAGGTATGTAACTCAACGTCGCACATAAAAACTAAGTAAAAATATAAATTTCACTCAGATCTATTCCGCAACGCTAAAATGAAAAACCTTTTATGCAAATTTCGTCGACGAGAAATTTTCACAGACCGAAATAATTCTACGTATTTTACCCTTGAAAAAAAAATAAATAAATAAAAAAATAACCAACAAAAAAACTATAAAATTACGCGGATAATTCTACGACCAACTGGACCGAGTATAAGTTTTTGCCTTTTTATGAAAAATTCTCTACCATCAACTCGGTTCACGTTTATTTCATCGTAGTCGCGATCAATCTTTTAGGATTTAAAAACATAAGAAGTTATGTCGAAAACGTGAACATCATGGTGGAATTTTTCTATCTCTATAGCTATCATTTTTTATACGTTAAAAAAAAAAAAACAGCTCGTATTCTCTCGTTAGCTTCTCGTTTGAATGTAAAATTCATAGGTATTTTTAAAACGTTTTGTTAAAATGTGGCTAAATTTGTTTGAAAACGTGCTCCTCCAGGGCTGAATTTTTTGTTAGATAAAATTTCACGTTTTTAAACGGTCGAACAAAGTCGACTAATCGATCCAAATCGATGATTTTTTTTTACAAAATCTCAGACCTTTCCCCTTTAACGTCCTATACGAAATCAAAGTAATGAAATATTACTTACTAATGAGGAAATAAGAATAATAAATTTCGATAAAAAAATTTGCTGTTGAAAATTATTTTCGACTAATTTAAACTAACTCGAGCATATAAAATTTATCTTATCAGAAGTGGTATTACGATTCTGAGTCTATTTCATTCATACATGCTCACGTACCCAACCTGTTCCTTTAACGAACTTGTTATGCAACTAAAGTAACTCTATTTCATTTTATTATTACCTTCACTCATCTCACAATCACGTGAAAAAAAAGAGAATTTCTAAAATAAATTCATTTGTTCTCTATTGTTTGCGAAATTTTATCTATTCTTGTAAATGATAAGTACTTATATTTAATCATATACTCGTATCGTCTCGTGTGTGCAATTTTGTTAAACAATCGATTCGCAATGAAAATGAATAACTGTACATTTACATATATTTTTCGAGTACTTATTTTCCTAGCAGTGGAATAATACTGGCGATTATTATTAATTCCTTATCAGTTTATTATTTCATATTTCTTCACAACACTTGACACCGTAGAGTAGGTGGGGCGCAAGAGTACACACATGGTTTTTGGAAGCTCCCATGTGAGTAGAGCTGAGATAAAAATAATAATTGTTCCTAAAAGTACTGTATGAACCTTATCCTAAATTTTGGTATCAACAAAAAATTTTTAAGTTCATTTCTCAAAGCTCTGGAAGCTTTTGAATGAAGGTCTGCCATTTAGTACTCTTGCCCCTTCACTATTGGACAAGAGTACTTTTGGTATGGGGCAAAAGTATTACTACGTAGATTTTTTTTAGGAATGTTGGGTAGCTGAAAAAATGAAATAGATATTTTGAGCACTTTTGGAGCTGCAATTTAGATTCAAAAAAATTGAAATACGATGATTAGAACCAACGTAGGGAGTACGCAAAGAAAGAGAGGTGGTTGCTGAGAGGAAAAGGATCAAAAAAATGGCACCCCAGCTTAATTTTTTTATTTTCCCCATTAAATTAAGGGTCAGTCCTCAAATTGAATTTAACACTCCGATCGAGCAGACTTTCATTTTTGAGCATCTTGCAACTATACTATATGATAAGTGTGTACTCTTGCCCCGAACATGGTTCTTCACTTAATATCGTCATAACGTAGGTTAAATATAATCGAAATAAACTATCAAATAGTGTAAGTGTAGCTTAAATCACCATTTTTCGTCGCATAAAATTTTTTTTTTGGAAATATTGCTCGTATATGTTTCAATTATTCCAAAAATTATAAAAACATCGCAGCAAAAATTCAACTGAATTATTTTGATATTTTACTTGGTCTCATAACTTCAAAATATATATTTCAGATTTTTTACCAGTGTTGCCATAGTTGAGAAATATTGAATCAGGACTCTTGCCCCAATGTTTACTCTTGCCTCCACCTAATACTCTATATTTTTCATCTTTCGCAGAAGAGATTTCACGTCAGTTGGAAAACTCTAAATCAAGTGTAGCCATCACTTTAGCATCACTTTCGAGTAAAATTCTGGAAGCAAGGAAGCTCATCGAAGAAAGAACCAATAAACCTTATAAATTGACTATTATTACGGTAAAGGATGTACCTCAATCCACTACTGATGGTATCAATTTTGATGATATGATTGACGACACGTATGACAATGTTGAAGTTCCGGAAGCTAAAATATGCATGCATGATGTAGCCATACTACCTTTCAGTAGTGGTACTACGGGATTTTCCAAAGGAGTCCAATTGACTCATTCGAATCTCGTGAATAATTTGTATCAAGTTCGAGCAGATGGTGTGAATTTTTTGGAAGAGCCCTCAGGTAGGTCAAACTTACTCTATACGAACACATTTTTTGAAACATCAATGGACCTTCTTTAGAGATCAATAGCTGGTAAACGAACTGGTTGATTGGTTCCAATAAAAAAGTTCTGCGCTCATATTTGCGGTATTAGAAATTGGGATACAGGAATTCAAAATTAAACTGGAGAGGGGGACTTGTATGCCATGAATCCAATTTTTTTTTTGGTACTGACAATCTATTAAGCTCGCTGAAACAATTCATTACTCGATTTTTTGGTAAGTGTTAGACATAGGGTGATAAAAACAGTTTTGAGGACCAAGGTACTCAGTATCAACTTTGGATGCGAGAGTACAAGTGGAAGGGTGTGGCTGTTCTTCCATGGACCTTTTCAAAAAAAAATATGCATTCTATATGCTACTGGTCAAACCCGAATTCCAAATAAACGCAAATTTCCCAAGCCAAACTAGAACTTCTCAAGGGCCTAAGAATGTTCCAGTTCATCCTAGAGCAATCCAAGTAGAAAAACTGCACTAAGAGCAGTTGTTATTTACTATAGAACTATAGTTTTGAGTAGTTATCCAGCACGCATTAGTAATGCCTTAGTACTTCGTTTACTACTGAACAGTAGTGTTTCATCATACAGTAGTAAGTTTTAGTAGATATTTATCACTGCAAAATGATTATATAGTAATCACTTACCGTGCACAGTAATATTTTACTGCTCGATGTTCCACTGACCAAAACTTTGCAGTAGCAATGAGGTACTTTCAACACTCTTAGAAGAAGTGTGTCACGGAAATGTATATAAAGTTCCTTTCTATCACGTCATTCATTAATCAATGTAGAGAACTACATTTTTGTCTTAGATATGGAAAGTAGTGATATTTTCAGTGTTAGTAATCAGTGTGGTGTCCTAGTGTAGGTTTACCAGTATTAATGCACTACCGCTACTAGATGGTGCGATTTTTGAATAGTAACGTAACATTTCTAGCAACATAAATGATTCAGTGATTTTTCACTACTACGGATAACACTCTTCAATAGTAGTGGTAAATTACTACCAGCAAAACTGCACTACGAAACCACGCTGATTTTTTAATAGCATATTTTTCTACATGGAAAACTTGAACATCCTAAGAGACATAGGATGTTGTAATTGATCGTAGGATGAACCAGTTTCACCAAAGTAGTAAAAAAAAGTTTCGCCTAGGTCAAACTAGAATATCCTAAGGGCCTTAGGATGTTTAGTTCATCTTAGGACAAACTCAGGCATCCTAAGAGCCTTAAGATGTTGTAGTTGATCTTAGGATGAACCAGTTTTGTCTAGGTCAGACTAGAATATCCTAGGTTTTCCAAACAATGCCTCTATCTAAAACTAGTTTGTCTTATTCCCCATTGGATGTACTTGTTTTTCCTAAAATATTTGCAGGCGGAACCAGTTGGTACAAATTTTTATTAGTATGAACTACTTATTCCTAAAATATTCTCCTGTAAAACTGGTTTGTCATAAGACAAACTAGAACATCTTATGACCCTTACGATATTTTAGTTTGACCTAGGAGTCCTAAAATATTTTTCGACAAAACTGGTTTGTCTTAGAACAAACTAGAACATCCTAAGGACATTTGAATATTCTAGTTTATCCTATAATGAACTAGAACATCCTAAAGCCCTAGAATGTTCTAATTTGGCCTGAGAAATTCGCTTTTATCCGGAATTTTGGTTTAACCTGTAAAATTATATATTATTCCATCTCAGCAAGCTCCTTAGATCAGTAACTATGCAACACATACCTAGTCTGTGCTTTTAAGTTTGCTTGACTTATGAATTAAAGGGACAGAAATATGCTTGTTTGAAATTTTTTTCTTGTAAATCTACATGGTAGATCCCACTATTTTTCACTCGACAACTATACAGATGGTAAAGTTCCAATTTGCTTCAATAGAAAGATAATTTTATGTAAAATTTTTTAGTATGGTAGTTTTTTGCCATTTCTTGTTACATAAGCGCGTAGAAAGCAAAGTTATTGAAAAATTAAGCTTTAAATTTTTTTTTAATTTTTGACGGGAATTCTCGAAAATTTTTTCTCTTGATTGATTGTAGTAATTGTCATATAATTCTGTTGGCTCTTCTCTCTTCAGATTAATTTCTTAACATTTATATTAGTATTAATTTACATGCCTGATAATTTGCTGATATTTATCTTATTTACATTACATGCGAGTACGGTTGCGTTTTCACAGCCACTGGCAGCATATGCTTCTCATACGTATTATTCTTATAGTATTTGCATTTATATACAATCTATGATACAACAATGACTCTTTCATAGTCTGTAGTTCAAACATATATGTGAAAGTGTTCATCCATTGAAATTTTTCAATAACTGAAAAAAAAGAAGGTTGAAAAAATGAAGTTCCTGTAAAATTTCACGATAAATCTAAAAATTTTACCATTTTTTGAATCTAGCCTTTGAAAATGGAGTTATGCCTCCCGCTCCAAATGAATTGAAATGAGAAAGGTAGGGGCTCTATCGTCACCCACGGTGGAGAAGATTTTGTTCTTGGAATATTTTAAGGACCTTCGCCTAAACTTTAAATAGGAATATTGTTTCTGCCAGTGGGTCGTCCCTTTTTGGGAGAAAAGAGTCAAGTGTGGATAAAATATAGTTTTTTCAAAATATCTCAGCTCCTATGGGTCCTACATGAAAAGTAGTTCAGTTCATAGTAATAGCGGATTAAATTCTCTACATGGAAAATTACTATCACTTTTTCAGTGGGAGCGATAGGTGTTGAGTTAGGGCGAGGACTACGCATGAAGCATTTACACACATTTAAAATGCACCGGATAAAAATCATTTTTTTTGCAAATATCTCAATTTGTATGGCTTGTACACGAAAAATAGCTCTAATAAAAATTGAAGAGCATCAAAACTCCAATGAGAAGGATTATGTTGTTCAAGGTTTTTGCTCAATTATAGGTTGTGTAGTGGAAGAGAGAGCTGAAAAATCGAACAATTTTCTTTACACGCGATGCTAGTTCTGGTTCGTGGAAGATGTAGGGTTCTCACTCTTTTTTTTTTATCTTGAAAATAATGGACTTCTCGAATAGCGCCTGCTGTCCAAATTGGGCTTTGGAGCTGATTTTTGAGCGTATAAATTAACTTCGAATTCGAGATAGGTCATTGTAAAAAATACTGGTAACATTTTCTATTTTTTTTTTTTTTTTTTCATAACTACCTCGGTAAGTTTTTTCAAAGAATCCACTACGTTGGATAAATCACTATTTAATAGGTAGCGAAAGTACATTAGCACAAACTTTTGAGCATTTCTCTTCTTATCAAAAGATTGAGAAAATTTGACAGATCTACAAAATTTTTAAAAAATTGCTAAAAATAAACCAGGCCTTTAAGCCTGTGTTTTTGGACGAGCATAAAAAATAATTAGCAGAAAATTGATTTTCATAATACATGTGCTTTTATACTACATGGTGACACTCCCTCCCCACCCACGCATACGTACCCCGCACCCTTCTTTATACAATACACGTCTTGAGGACTGACACTTATGAGTATACGTTTTGAGTAAATTAACATCATCAAATTTTTGTACTATAATTTTTTCAAATTTTTATGATGAGATGTACCCATCAGTCGAGTCCGTATTTAATTCCAATACAACTTTAAAATTTCAGCACAAAATTAATCATAAACCTGAAATAATTTGTAATATTTCTCGTAGACGCTTACCAAGAAGTGATCCCTGCAGTAATTCCATTCTTCCATATTTTCGGAATAATGTCAATAATGCTGCAGTCATTTTCATCCGGAGGCAAGATCATCACTTTGAGCAAATTCGATCCTATAAAATATCTGGATATATTACACAACGAAAAGGTACCTATCGTATTGTTTTACTATGCTATAGAACATGTGCGTTATAAAACTTGATGGTTACCGCGACAATAAAAAGCCATCATAAATGAAGCAGCTATCTTTAAACGAAACTTTATCGTTATGCTGTTCTTCATGATAATATCAAGCTGACTTTAAAAGGTATTTTATTAACTAGCAACTTTTTCATCGCTACATACCTCATGTCAATGCTGACAAAAGTAAAATAAAACAGCACCAGGGCTGTTTAGTTTTTTTTTCTTCTTCTTTTTGGTTGTAAGAAAAAAATCGATAATTATATCGTAGCGTATACCGTGTTAGCACCTCAATAAAGATGAGCTCTTTAAATAAGAAGTTAGCTTTTTCATCTGTTTAGTAGGTAAGAAATTCAATTTATCTGAAAATGTCTCAGGAAAATACTCGAAATACACGAGTATAATGTCGTAATCTTATAAAGTACATAAATATGGTATATACTAACACTCTTGTAAGCTTCCTTCTTAACATCGCTTATGTAGGGTACCTACTACCTACTACCTAGCTACCTATACGTGCATAAGATGGTAAGAAAAACGGAAATCAAAATTCTGCCGGTGTCGGAATAATTATAATTTTACGTCTAACAATAATCATATAATGCTTCAATGAAACGCTGCTGGCAGTCATCCGCGTGTACACAGATTTATGCCGAATACAAAACCACCTTCGGCGAACAATCATCCACGGCTTGCCTATGCCACCGAATTCGTACACGACTATTAATCATAACAGCATAGTGTATGCATACATATACACATCCTACCTATATTTTCGTATGTAAAAAGATTATAATCTCATTCCAACCGTGTTGCTATTTAATAACAATACATTCTACTCAAAAGCTATCAGTGGTTCGTAGTCTAATACGTACATTACACATACAAATACGTTTTTCATTTATTTCATTGCAGCCAACCATCCTTTATCTGGTACCTACTCTCGCATTCTTCTTGACGTCGCATCCTTCGGTTGGAGCACAACATTTAAATACAGTGAAAATATCCTTCTTCGCCGGAGGCAACACGCCAGTCAACGATATGGAAAAATTGGTCAAAACTGGTGGCAATAAGATGAAAGTCAGGCATGGTAAATATCTCAATTAGTACAGTAACACACACCTGATCAAAATTTGAAAAAAAAAACAGAAATTTCGTATATGTATAGGTACTGTGAAGTTGTACTTCAATTCTACCCAACTACCCTAAAATCCCTGCATATTTTGTTCCCCTTTTCGGATGCGAGGGAGTGCAAAGTTTGATTTTTTGGTAATTACTTCTCGAATAACAAACTTACTGAAAAAATGTTGAAATAAAAGTTATCGAGCATTGAAAAACAAATAACTTTACTTCTCTGGCGTTTTTCTTCAAGAGATCATTGGGAGGAGCTAAGGTGTTCAGAAAAAAATCATTTTTGAAAATCTCCAATTGAAACGATTAATTCTTAAAAATCTTCTTAATTCACTTTTGTTAGAATTTCTATTGCATAGTACTCCCCATTATGATGTAAAATGAGAAAAATTTTGGATCATCCCTTTTTTCTCACAGCGGAGAAGGGGTCTGGTCTTCAAAAAGTTGCAACTTTCCTAAGGAATAAGTCCGTTATGATGAAAAATTCGGAAAATTGGTTCAGATAAACGTTGTAGAGCGTTAAAAAACAAACACTTTCACTTTTTAAATTTTTTCCTAGGTGGTCATGGGACGTAGCTATGGCGAAAAGAAAAGTAAGACACATTTGAAAATTCCTGCTGAAATGAATGATTCATGCCTATACAAGTCAGGTATAAATTCCAGTGAACCAAAAATTGAATGAGTCTAGTACAAGGGTTTTAGTGGTCGCGGAATTCGATTTTGACAACCATTTGAGCGTTGAACCCAAATTGGGGTTCTGAAGGGGGGGGGGGGAGGTTCAAAATTCAAAATTTGGCAAATTTTGTACATTGGTGTCCATTTATAAGGTCCAAAAACCGCTGTTCTATATTAATGAGAGATTTTAGTTTTTGAATCTAAATTAGGCCCCAAAATGGAGTGTTCAAAGTTCAAAATTTTGAAAATGTACACAAATGGGTATCAGATTTGGTATACGGGTTTTCCGGTGCGTTACTTTGAGATCTTGAAAGAGGAGGGATCAGTAAAATCCGTTTTGCGGTCCTAGAAGACCACTAAAACCACTTTTGGCAATGTCAGATATTTATTTTTATTTTTTTTCCTCCGAAAATAATAATTATTCACTCAGTTCGATACCGACGAAAATCGATTAAATTTGGGCAATAGACTTGGATTGGCAAAGGATTTGATATTTTTGAGCAGAAGTGACATAGGGTCAAAATTCAGTTATATCGAAATTTGAAAGAGGTATTAAAATCGTAAACACGGTTCCTTCTTGTGCCAATTGATGGAGAATCAAAAGTTGTGTGTCATATCCACAAACCAGGATTTTCTTTCCGTTTGATCTCGAAAAGGGGCTGTTCCTCTCCTATTTCTCCTTTAAATTGAGCTAAGAAGTTGAAATCTGATATACAGACTTACTAGAAACCATAGATGCGTTATTAGGAGGTTTAGTTTTTTCAAATTCCATTACCCTTCCCACTTACAGCCCCAAAATGTAGTTTTTTGGGCAGATTTTCTCATGTTTTGAGTTTGTTCCTTGTATAACTCATCTTCAAATTGAGCTAGAAAGTTGAAATTTCGTACGTAAATCTGGTATAAATACTAAATGTGTCTTTTGGGAGTTTCAACTTTTCATACCCTTTGTTACCCTACCGCCACTCCCACCCCCACCCCCGGCACGAAACTACAGTTTTTTGGTCGGTTTTTCTTATTAGCCTGATTTTCCACGTCATATTGTCAACGAAAACCACGGTATTACAGTCTATCGACCAACAATGGTTCGGGAGGGGGAATGACAACAAAATCCGTTTTAGGGTCCTAGAAGACCATTAAGACAATTTTTGGCCATGTCAGATATTTATTATCCCCCCTCCTCGACCACCAACGTTAAAATCATTTACTTTGCTCGATACGAACCAAAATCCCTCCAGTTCGGTGAATCTGCGCAGTTTGGTGGTGGGTTAGATATATATGCGAGGGGATGACCTTAGGGTCAAAATTCAGTTTTGCCTCATTTTGGGAGAGGGGGTTCTGAGGAGTCAAAAACACAAAAATTGTATCTTTTTTAATTAATCGATAGAGAATTCAAAGTTGCATAACATATTTAAAAATCAACTTCCTAGGTTAATTAGTAAGGGAGATATGTTTTTTTTTTCTTTCGACCTTGAAAAGGGACTATTCCTTCCGTATCTCCCCACCAAAATAACTAGAAAGTTGAAATTTTGTATGTACATTCTGTAGGAGCCCTAGATGTGCCTTTTGGGGGTCCTGAATTTTCAGCTGCATTGCACTCCCTCACAGCCCCTGAAATATGGTTTTTTGGTCGTTTTTCATTTTTTGAGTTTGTTCCTCGCATAACTCCCCTCCAAATTGAGCTAAGAACTTGAAATTAAATATGTACGTTCAATCGAGTCCCTACTTGTGCGTTTTGGGGATCTCGACTTTTCAGCTACATTACATCCCCTCACAGTCATAAAAATGCGGTTTTTTGGTCGTTTTTTTTCTTCTGATTACATGTTTTCAAGAGGGTTTTTTCAGTTCTCGTGATTGTAATACCCCACGAAAATCAGACTGAAAAATTATCGCGAAGCGATACTTTTTCTTTTTGAACTTTTTCCTCGCATAACTCCTCTCCAACTTGATTTAGGTTGTAGATTAGTTTTTGAGGTTTCAGCTATTTACTCCAATATCCACCTTTACCCCTAACATTGTTCTAGAAAAAGCATCCCAGAGTGCTCCTCTTTTTATTCCATTGGGTGGAAAATTTGAATATCTTCATAATTCATGAAAATCAGGCTCAAAAAGTATCGCATTTTTTTTCTTTTCACTTTGGCGACACCTCATGACCACCTAAGAAAAGATAAAAAAAAAATTGTTTGTCTTTTAACGCTCTACGATGTTTGTCTGATCTAATTTTTATAATTTTTTACCATAACGGAGTTATTCTTTTGAGAAATTGGCAATTTTTGAAAAGGCAGCCCAGCCCGATCCCTTCAATTTGAGAGAAGGAGCTGGTTCAAAATCTTTCTTATTCTACATAATAGCGAGAATTAGTATGCAAGAAAAATCAGATTTTTAAAAATTATTCGTGTCAATTGAAGATTTTCAAAAATGATTTTTTCTGCGCTCCCTAGCTCCTTTCTACGACCTCCTGGATAAAAAAGTCGAGGAAGTAAAAATATTCTTTTTTTAATGTTCTACAACTTTTATTTCGGCATTTTTTTTGTAAGTACGTTATTCGGAAAGTAATCATCAAAAATCCAAACTTCGCACCCTTTTGCCCCCCAAAAAAGAGATAAAATATTCATGGATTTTATGGAAGTTCGGGAATACTGAAACACATACTTCGCAGTAGCTGTATACGAAATTTCCGCTTACCGTGAATTTTAATCGGGTTAAAACCTAAAAAGCTTGTGCTAAATACCTTTATTTTAGCATCAAAATTCAAAACTTTTTACTGCGGTGTATTTTTCAAGATGAATATACAGCCTAGACTTAGAACACGACGCGACACGACGAGACGTATCTCGAAATGAGAAAAATTCTCGACCATATAGTTACACGTTTTACGTCATTGTTATGGCACAGCCTATACGAGTGACACGCGGTACCTTCGTTCATAAATTATTGGCCTTTTTTCTCCGCTCGCTAGCACGAGTCTGCTCGTCCTATTCGGATTCTATTTCATTTATGAGTTTTTCAATCATTTTAAATTTATTGTCGGATGTAATTCGTGTGGAAAAAGGAAATCGAATTTGATTTCATATTTTTACCCATCAATAGACGACGCGACGACTAACGTATTCTTCGCCGTAGAAGAAAAAATCTTCGGCTCGATCCACCGCATTAATTTCTAGCTTGCTTTCGATTTAACTACATGCAATTTATATTACTACGCCGCAATCAATACAAATGCATATGCAATTTTCTCAGCACTGTTAGTTGAATAGTTGCCCATTTGACGTAGATAGGTTAATTCGAGTTAGTTGGTCGGTATTCGCCAATTTATACGTACATTTGTATGCAATTCCACAAAGCCCGAAGCATAAATAATTTTTCATTACGTGTAAGCATTTCAGCAAACCAGCAATTCGAATAGGATTATTGTAAATATTACAAAACTTTTAACCAAACCAATGCTACACTAAATGGAAATATGCATACGAAGGGTGATATTTTCATTTTCTGAATTATTATTCGATTGTCTAAATTATCAAAATTATTGTTTATTTTACAGCCTATGGTCTGACAGAGACATCACCCTGCGTATCTATGTCTCTAGATAACGATCCGTATTGCAGTGTTGGCAAACCAGTGGCCAATACTGCTATTAAAATAGTTAGTCCGAATGGATCGATATTAAGTTCCTACCAACGAGGAGAAATTTGCGTTAAAGGCCCTCAATTAAGGATTGTTTTCAATTTAGCGAATTATATTCATAAATTATTTATATTGAATTTTTAATAACAGATAATAGACGTTTGAATACAAAAAAAATAAAATAAAACAAAAAAAACTTCAATCGTCATAATATTGAAAAACAATAAAATAATTCAACTGTGATGCCTTTTACGATTAGAACGAAAAACCTTCAAACGGCAGAATAAAACGGAAAATTTTCACCGTTTTTTTAACTCGAGTGTTTTTTTTTAAGTCGAATTTCCATTTTTTACAAAAAAAAAAAATTAAAAAATTAAACATAAAAGTAGGGTTACAGCAGGATGAATTTTAGTGAGATCAACCTCTTAGCCAATTATTGTGCTTACCTTATTTGAAGCATCAACTAAAGTGGGTAATAACTTTTGTAGTAAAATCGTTATTGAAAATAATAATTTTTCTTGTTTGATGGTAAATTGTGATAAAAATAAGGAAGTAACTTGACGATGTTTTAAAAAACCGAAATATAAACGTCAAGATCATTCATTTTAAAAAAAAAGTCATAATTTTCTAGCTTTCAGTCGATTCTTTGGAAAATATATAGAAAATACATTCAAATACTAATTCAGCTTTAATAATTTTCACGAGACCACTGTCGTTATCGAGTTGAGGCTGGTACCGGGGGCATCAACAAAATCTGTCTCAGGTTCTTAAAAGATGAATAACACGAGTTTTAGGTTTGTCAGAAAATTATTTCTACGTTTATTAGTTTTCCTAAATATGTAATATGAAAATTATTAGCTTGAATCGATACTGACAAAAATCATTCAAAATTGACCATCAGGATTTTAAATTAAATAGGAATTTTATGTACAGAAGTGCAGATGCCTCGAGTAAAAATTCAGCTATGTCCACAAATTAGGGAGGAGGTGGCGGAGGTAGATCTGAATAGCAGCAAAAATTGTAAAATTTGTTCTTTTTCAAACCAATCGATAAAAAATCAAAAGTTTTGTAACATACAGTTCAGTCAAATTAGCACCAAAAAAAACAAGATCCGGACAAAATTCACAGTAAGCTGAATTTATAAATTGAAAGGGAAAAAAAGCATCGCCTCTAATCAGCATTGAGAATAGGAAAGGTTTAATGGAGCTAAAAACTCAAACCCCTAAAAGGCACATCTAGGGTTTTTACTGACTGTACATACCGACCGAATTTCATCTTCCTAGCCCAATTTGGAGGGGAGTTATGCGAGAAACAAACATTGAAAATTGGGAAAAAACACGAATTCAGAACTGTTGGGGGGAGGGGGGAGGGGCTGAAAAGTCGAGACCCCCAAAACGCACATCTAGGGTCCTTACAGAATATGCAAACCAGATTTCAACTTTCTAGCTGAATTTGGAGGGGAGTAATACGAGGAACAAACCCTCTTTCAAGGTCAAAAAGGGGAAACCCCTCATACCTACCCTTCTAATTGACCTAGGAGGTTGATTTTTGGATGTGTTATGCAAATTTGGATTTTCTATCAATTGATTTAAAAAAGAATAATTTTTGTGTTTTTAGCCCCTCAGAACCCCCTCTTCCAAAAAGGGGCAGAACTGAATTTTGACCCAAGATCATCTCCACTCATACATATCTAATCCACTATCAAACTGAGCCGGATTTTATTGATATTCCTCCCTCCCTCGTTGATCGATAGACTGTGATAGCCTGATTTTCATTGACAATATAACATAGAAAATCAGGCTATAACTTCCGCCCTAAAATTGTGAAGCTAACCCCAGAAAGGCAAAAAAAACACCAGAAAATTTGGTTTTACCTCTGTGCCATCTGAGGAAGCCTCGCATAAAAAAAGTGTAAGAGTACAAAAATTTTCCATAACGAATCTTGTATCAGATGAAATTTTTATTTTTTGAAAAATCTTGATTCTGTATGTATTATAGGTAGCCCAATGTTGATCCCTTTTTAAATTTGAAATATGCCCTCAATCTCAAAAGTGATTTAATCTAAAATTGTTCTACGCTCAATTATATATCAATAGATTGGATTAGTTATCATGAAAGTTATGAAATTGGGCTTCAAAATGGGCTGGAGCTAAAATTAATGTTTCAAAATATCATGTAATAGATAAATTTTTTCTTTCTTTTTTCGTCTATACGCAAGTATTTTTTCAATTTTCCAATAAATTATTGGAATTCATTGGGTAGAGGGGGGAGAAAGGGTAAGAGGGAAAAAAACTTTTAGCTCCTCGCCATTCTGGGACTCAATTTTGTAATTTTTAAGAAAATTAATCGAGTGTTTTGATACTGAATTGAATGTAGAAGGCCTTTAGATCGATTAAACGAATTCATCATGCTAAAATAGATAAATTCAAAAAAGGACCAACTTTGTGCAGCCCCTCATTGCGTAAAAAGTTGGTCTTTTCAAAAAATAAAAATTTCGTCTGATGCAAGATTTATTGCACAATATTTTCCTTAGTGTAGTTGAAATAACAATACACTCGAACAAAAGGTTAGGAAAGGTTCTTTTGGCTCTTTGTACTCGTCAAGGTGTGAAAGTGCGTTATTATGTATACCCAAAATCCTCAAAAATCCTGCCATCCCATCTCTCCGCTTTAAATGCTTTATGTGGATTCCTTGCCCCTCGAAGTGACTTCCTCATAAAATCATGAGGGACATTTTTCTTGAGCCGCTGATTTTTGGGGCCCAAAATTTGAAAAACTGTTATTTTATTTTCCAGCAGCATGGCCACAGTCCTTCACGAGTACAATAAGTCAAAAAAAAACGTCCATTTGTCCGGGTTTAGCTCTTTCTTCACGTTTTTCTATTGCACTGCACTATTTGCCCTGGCACTGTTTTCATTTGAAGCTTCCCTGAAGTGGTACCGGAGGAGAACCAAATTCTCTGGTTGTTTTTTCCCTTCCTGAGATCAACTCCACATCTAGGGGAGGGGTGGACTTCATTCGCTTTATAATTTACACCATAATCAACGCATAAACCAAAATTTAGCTTACTAGAATGTTATTTGGGTTGGGACCTCATTTTACTGAACTAATATCCAAAAAAATTAGTTTCTTACGTCATTTAGGAGGGGATATAGAAAGAGGAGTTCTTTGTTTTTGACATTGAAAAAAATTTTTTGCTTTTGCGATTATCTCCCTCGCCCCTTCTAGTCGAGATACAAGGTTGAAATATGGCATGTAAATTTTGAAGTTGTCCTAAATGTGCCCTTTGGGGGGTTTCGATTTTTCAGCCTTTTTATTCCCCCTCAGAGCGCCAAAAAACGGAGGTTTCGGTGGTTTTTGCTATTTTTTGACTTCTTTTGATACCCACCCTACTTTCTCGTTAATAAAATGGGCTTCATTTGGTTAGGTACATTCAGTACAGGGCCTTGAAGTGCTTTTTCAGATTTGAAACTATTTACTCTGAAAAATCAACTTTCACCTGTACGACACATCATAAAAAACCCATTCATTCTCTGAAACTGGTGTAAAATTTTTTGACACCCCCCCTCCCCTCTTCCCCTTGTCCACACTTTCCTATCGTATCTAGAATCTGAATAAATCAATTCACAGTTCAAGACGAATTCGTCCGTATAAAACTGAAATTTTGAATATTAAATTTGTTAGCTTAAAAAAGAATTTTAGTATTATTAAATTCATTCTAACCAACCACGCCCCTTTCCCCTTTCATTTCTTCTATCTATATGAGTAATTTTCGACTTTTTTCATCTAGTCTTTCTCAATTGAAAAATAATAATAATAATAAAAATGAGGTGAAAACATTAAAATATATAATACTAGATAGGTATTAAAATTCTATCAGTCTTTCCCTTTATTGAAAACCCATCTACGTAAAATTTGGCTGAAAAAGCGCAAAGTTGTAAAGTTTTTTGGTTTCTCTTTTTTTTTTCGGCTGCGGCTCCTCAGTTAAAATACCCGTTTATTTGTAAACTTCGCCATTGACTAAGGTTCATTCAGCCTAAATACATTTTTATCAAAATTTAATAAAATTTCTTCGGACCTAAAATAATAGCTTTTCGAGTAGCTGTTTCACTTTCATTTCAAATTCAACACGCGTTGGCAAAATTTTGATTTATTTGATAACTTATACAAATGTTAGAAAAATGAACAAGTTTTTCTATACAATACAAAACGCACAGGCACAGCACACACAACTCGCGTGCACGTTGAGAATTTCGGTCAGAAATCATTTTCTCGCGTAAACTCGACGATAGTACAAGTTGTCGATTTACCTTGGTCAAAATGTTTTTCAAATCAAGATAAATTTCCTCGTGAAAAGAGAGAGAGAGCGAGAGAATGAGAAAAAAAAACCGAGATAGAAGAAGAAATCTCCAACGCTCCAAGTATCAGAAATTTCTACACTGGATGGCAATTTCTCATTGAATTTGGAACTCGTGTGACAGTGAACGAAATTCGCTCGAAAACGAGAAATATATCTCAAGGGTACGCCCCTTGTACGAGATGAAACTTTTGTTATAACATTGTCTTGCCGATTAAGATGAAAGCCGGCCCAAATGACCAGATAAACAAATATCTCGTGAATAAAAATTTTTTCTTCGTCGATTTAGTTAAGCGAAAAGAACTTTTTATACGTTTTCTTTTTTTTTTTCAACTCGTCTGCGTTTTTTTTTTTTTTTTTTTTTTTTTTTTTACATCGTTAACATTTCCGTCTCGGTAATGCTTTTCCTTATTCTGTAACAAAAGAATATTGCCTAAAAATAATTTGCAAAATTTTTACCAAACTTGAGATTATTTTTAGAACATGAAAGGATTATGTTTTTGACAATAAAACGAGTTTGAAAGAGAACGAAAGAGGAAAAAAAAACTTATCAGTCGAGTATAGAAAATTTCAACTGCTTATTTTCGACTTTTATTATATTTATATAAGAATAATTGCTCGCTTTTCCAAAACCATATTTAAAATATGTCAAATTAATTACTTCAAATGTACCAAAAATGAGCCTGGTTTACACCCAGCTACCTATTGTTAATATTTTACTCGTATATACTGACGCATGTATTCATTCAAATACCTCATTCTAGTTCGTACACCAAAAAACCTCGATCGCAAAATTTTTTATTCGTTTAAAATGTAATTTTTTTCTTACACTTGTGAATTCGCACGCTCATTCGTTCGAAAAAAACAAATTCGCTCATTATACGACTGTTGATACGACATCGTTTTTCAAACAGGTAATGAAAGGTTATTTGAACAATCCCAAAGCTACCGAAGAAGTTATCGATCAAGACCAGTTTTTTCACACAGGTGATATTGGCTATTACGACGACGATGGCAGATTTTTTTACGTCGACCGTATGAAAGAGTTGATAAAAGTAAAAGGTTTTCAAGTAAGTGAATTGGCAAAATTTTTCTTCATTACATTATATTGTCTTTCCAGTTTGATTCTATAATAACGGTATAGTACCAGGGAGGAAAAAAAAAAAAAGGTATCTATATACGTAAACTGTATCTTACAAACACCTGTACCATGCTCGAAATTAAAATTAATCGCGACACGAATATTTTCCAAAACAATCGCACCAAACATTCGGCTGCATAGCACATTAACATTTCCAAAAATTACCATAGTGACATTGAATTAATATTTGCAAAATAACAACACCACGTACACACATACTTAATTGCTTTAAAACCCACACATTAACTCGAAGGTCGAACATTCCAACATGAGTACTATAAACCATTCGGCTAAAACTCAGTTTCGCAATACAAAATCGTCTTTATAATGCATTTCGGACTTTTGAAAAAAAAAAAAAAAACACACACAAACCAAAAAAAAGTAAAAAAAAATCCTAGCCATGGCATTATTTGGCTTTAATCGATATCGCATGAAGCTATTACACTGCATTATTTTTAGGTCCCTCCGGCGGAACTGGAATCGATACTTAAAAGTCATAATGGAGTGAACGACGTCGGTGTTATCGGTGTACCGGATAAAAGATGCGGCGAAAAACCCATAGCATTTGTTGTACCAAAAAAGCTGCGAGAATTTAGCGAAAACGATTTAAAAACTTTCGTTGCCACCAAAGTCGCCCCGTATAAGCAACTAGCCGACGTGGTATTTGTTGAATCGATACCGCGAAATCCGTCTGGTAAAATTTTAAGGCGAATTTTGAAGGAGAATTATGGTAATTTGACGCGAGTTTGAAGGCGCTATGGCTATGTGCGATTTTTCAAATACGCGTATATTTTTCACCATTAAGTCGTTTTATGGCTTTTACTTCTTCTTCTTCTTCTTCTTCGTCTTTGGTATATTCTTTTTCTTATTTTTCTGCGTTTTTTTTTTTTTTCGTACGTATTATTTTTCTTTCCGCGTGTTCTTAATAATAAACTTTATTATCGCGTCTTGTATACATTATTTTATATTTTTTACATTCGACTAAACAACTCTTACCACATAAATCGTTTCGTTCAAATTATGAAATTACGAGATTATCACTCGTTCGTTTTTTTTCCCTCTTTCTTTCTCTCTCCCTCTGTCGAAGTTTATCTCCTTTCGACCAAATTCTTTATGTAAATTTTCTCCTTAACGTTTGAATAAAAAGATACCGTTGTAAAAAAAAAAAAAAAGGCGAAAAAACCGCAATTGATGCCAAATAGCTGTTAGGTAATTTGTAACCGAAGGGGTAAAATGGTTAATTATTCGTTACCACGTATTTTTTTCAAATCGAATTTCGTTTCTATTACCTTTACCATGATTTTCTCTGCAGTGAAAGATGCAAGAGGAAAAATACGACTCTGATAAAATTGTTAATTATGATAATTCGATTACAGTCTTCGATATGCGGATTTTTCAACTCTTTTCATTGCACATTTTAACATTCGACAGATTGAAAAAAAATTTCTGCATGAGGACAGGGGACTTAATTAGATAAGCATGTGCAATTATGTATTTGAAAATATGATCGGTCGTGATTTCTGTTGATATGCGGGTGAGAGGGGGTGGAGGGTAATTACCACGAAAATGTATTAAAATAGACCTGCTAAAGGCACATCTTCGGTACTTCTTCGATATACGTTTCAAATTCTAACCATAGGTCAATAAAGGTTACTCTGCAAGGGCTCTGTCAACTCTATCACATTGTTCTTTAATGTTTTCGTTTTTAAGTAGGGGTCCTGGAGGGGGGGGGGGTTGAAAATGATGTCAATCGTTTGTGATTCGTTTTTGCTCTCTTCCCCGCATACCGTAGTAAAAATTATCTTGGTTGATACTAAGGACATGGAACTCTGTTCGTGTGAAGAAGGGTAGAATGAAAATAGTGTCAATCGTTTGTGCTTTGATGTGTGCACAAAATTTTCAGTCGGCTTCCCCTCTCTCACCTTACCATCCCCCTATACACCTATCCTCCTCCCGGAAATAGGAATGCTCGTCCCCCAGCCCACAGTGGTCGTAGAAAAATTCTGCATAGCCAAAAATCTGAAATTGAAAGTATGGGGTTTTTCGAGCCGCTGATTCCATTTTTGGTGTTATTTTGACTCTAAACCCCGAAAGTACCGGGGGGGGGGGCCAAAACTCAAAAATTTTAAAATTAATGATTGAAGTATCAAATTATATGTTTTTGACCCTTCTAAACACGGTTTTTGAAGTGGGACTTCGCGTTTCGCGGAATGCCGCTAGGGGGTGGAGAACTTGAAATTCCAAAAAAAGGTACCTTGAACTACCCTAATGGCCACTGAGTGAAATAGTCAGGAACATTGGTTGGCCTGGCCCACTGTCCTGTTACTGTGGATGTTGGTGGATTAACAATTGCTGAATTTGTCAAAATAGTTGGAGGGAAAGCAAACGTCCTCTGCCGCAGCTTCGTGAAGAATTGTCAAGGTTCTCGAGAGGGTACTGAAGGCCATCGAAACTTTGGGAACGTGGTCGAAGGTTTGCGAAAGCTATTGAAGGGTTTTGAAAGCTTGTGGAGTGTTTTGGGAACTTGTAGTAAAGCGAGTTTAAGGCATTTGAAAGATAATGAAGATTGTTGAAAATGGTTATGAAGGTTGTGAAAGAGTACTGATGCGTGTTGAAAGAGATTTGAAGCCATTTAAAAGATGTTGTGAGGGCTCTTGAAGAGGTTCTGCAGACTCTCAAAGGGTTTCGAGGCTCATTAGAGGTTATTAAGGTTCTTGGTTAGGTTCTGAAGACTAGTGAAGGGAAGTTGAGGTTTTTTGAAAGGGCTCTGGAGGCCTTTGATGGGTTCTGAAGGTTTGTTAAAGATTGTTGAGGTTCTTGAGAGGGCTTTGAAGGCTTTTGTAAGTTTGTGAAGACGGTGAATGGTTTGTGAGATCTGTGTTATACAGCATTAAAGAATAAAACTTTTTGCTAATTTGACTTTTCCCCCAGGACATCATAGGGAGGAGCTAGGTAGGGCGTTCAGGAAAAAAATTATTTCTAAAAATCTCCCAATTGAACCGAATAATTCTCAAAAATCGATTTAATGCACTTTTAAGAGCATTTTTATTGCATAGTATGTTCCACTATTATGTAAAATAGGGAAAATGTTGGACCATCTCCTTCTCTCAACAAAATCCATAAACTTTCTTAAGGGATAAATTCATTATGATGAAAATCTCAAGAAATTGGTTCAGACTAACATTTTAGAGCGTGAAAAGACACATATTTTTGATTTTTCACTTTTTTTGTAGTTGATCGTGGGAGAGAGCTATGACAAAAAGTGACATGAAAATTCCTATTGAAATAAATAATTTACACCTATACTTGTCTGGTATTAATTCCAGCGAGGCGAAAATTGAAATGAGTCTAATACAGGAGTTTTTGTCGTCATGAGATTCGATTTTGACAACCATTTGAGCATTGAACCCAAATAAGGCTTCTGAAAGATAGATTCAAAATCCAAAATTTAGCAAATTCTGTACATTCCTGCTGTTCTAGATAAATGAAAGCTTTTAACTTTTGCATTCAAATTAGCACCCAAAATGGGGTATTACAATTTCAAAATTTTGTAAAATACACACAAAGGAGTATCGGATTCGGTATGGGTTTTCCAATGCGCTGTTTTGAGATCTTGAAACTATCAAGGTCTAAGATAATTTTGGGGCTTGGTGATTGACATCAATATTCAAAATTTGGCAAATTTTGGATTTTGAACCTTCCCTTTAGACGACCAATTTTGGTGCAATGCTCAAATGGTTGTCAAAATCGAATTTTGCGACCACAAAATCCTTTGTATCAGACTTGTTTAATGTTTGTCTTCCTGAAATTTATGCCCGACTCGTATAGGTGAAAATTATTCAATTCAACTGGAATTTTCGTGTTGCTTTTTTTCTTTTCACCATAGCTGCCTCCCATGATCACCCATGAAAAAAGTAAAAAAAAAAAAAACGAAAATATTTGTCTTTTATTTCTCTGCAACATTTGTAAGTACAAATTTTTCTAGATTTTCATCATAATGGGCTTATTTCTCGAGAAAGTATATGCTTTTTGAAGAGCAGCCCCTCGCCCCAATTCGAGAGATAGGGAATGATCCAACATTTTTCTTATTTTACATAATGGTTGAAAATACTATGCAATAAAAATGCTACTAAGAGTGAATTGAGCAGATTTTTGAGAATTTAAAATTTTTTTCATTTTGAACGCCCTTGCTCCTTCCATGACTACGTGAGAGAAAAACTCAAAGAAATAAAAATGTTCGTTTTTTAATGCTCTATAAGTTTTGTTCCTAAGTCTTTTTTGTAAATACGTTAATTGCGAGGTGACTACCAAAAAAATAAACTTTATACCCCCTTGTCCCCCCCCCAAAGGTGGACAAAATATGCATGCATTTTAAGTAAGTTGGCGAATATTAAAATACGTACTTCGCAGCACATATACACGAAATTTCTGCTTTCCGTGAATTTTGATTGGATTAATACCTAAAAAACCTGTACTACAAGTAAGCTATAAGATTTTCCATTTAATATATCAAATTAAGAAATTTTTCTGAAAAATTTTATACCCTGCAAACAAATACTTACACAACGAAATAAAAAGAAAAAAAAATTATTTCTAATTTTATAAAACTAGTATACGTATATTTCAGCGAATGAATTTGTTATGCAGGCCACATAGTGACTGGCGCCAATATGCAATTGTACTCGCTAATTTCGCGCACTCTCATCTGTTATACGATAAAATTTACGAACCAGCTTCACATTTTCGTGTTGTTATTTGAAATACACGCTTTTATACGTAATACGTATACTGTAGACCTATTTTAAAGCTTCAGTTTCACAAAGGGTCGCCACGGAAAAATGGTAACGTACAAAAGCACCACTTAAAATTCACCAAGCCCGTCGTCTTTCAAACTGTTTAGGTCTACGTACGGTACACTTGAGTTATGGTAAGAAAAATTTTCTTAATATCGCCAAAAATCATTCGTGCCAGTAAATTCACAATTACGTTGTTTATTCGGCGCGTAATTATTATACAAGAGTCGGTAGGTAGGTATTTTTGTAAACGTTAATTTATACCTATATATAATATACATGCATATAATACATATTTCGAAATATGCGTTCGTATCACGACAGGGAAAATACAACTTCGATTTGTAGGTATGTACAATATACCTACTTACATCTACATACCTAACTAGCTCGTACGTTTATTGTCGATCGTTTATAAATGAACCGAAACGAATACGGAATACTTAAACTTTATATTTTTATATAAGTATAGGAACGCAGATCAATAAACATACATTTATATAAGACTTTGAACTCGTTTATATTTTTTTCTACTATTAATTTCTCGCACACGTTAGTAACCATATTTACACAACACTTTTTTAGTAAAAAGTTCAACACTCTAGTACAAAAAAAATATATATATCTCGCCAATTAAACCACTCTCACACAGGTACACCTATTGTATGAGGTAAAATTTTGAAAAATGATAATTACCGTCATTATGAACACATACATATTACACACAGACACACGCATAAAAAAAAAGGGTAAGTAAGAAAAAAAAAAACAAATTATTACTTCTACTCGATTAAATCTAAAAGCCACGCTACCACGGTCGCGAATTATTTTTAAATTAACCCGCAAACACGGGAAATTTTCATCGAGTTCACCATACCACGGTAACGAAACCAATAAGGTCATAAAATTCTATACAAAAACAGCAACTTTCTACACCTCACTGTGCTTGTAATGGGTACATTACACGTTGTTTTCATAAACCGCGTGGGTACCTATATGTACCTCTATATTCGCAACATAGGTATAAGGCACCTAAGGTATACCACCGAACGCCTAAGGTGCATATCTACACAGTTTTGCAACTTGAATTTAATAATTTATCAAAAATTTCAACTATTATAAACTAACCCGAATGACCAGTGAAATTAGTTCAAAGGCTATTTAAAACTTTGGCCGGTCATAAAAGCTAAAACGAAGGGATTAGGATACTTTTAGCCTACTCGACATAACCGAATATTAGGTATAGTAAAATTTCACAAAACGCTTTATAAGCAGATTATGTGTCGCAGTTACACAGCAACATGTTTAAATTATATTGTATTATACATATTTATACGACCCAAATATTAATATAGCCAATTTGGTTAGCTCATCAAAGCCGAAAGCTATAACACGTAAAATATAATATCGATTAAAAATAATTTTTCATTTTTCCCAAAAATCATGATACAAAAATGACTCAGAATTTTTTACGAGAACGTGTAAACAAATTATACTTATTGGCGAAATCGTTGAAATCGATGACGTAGGTAGGTACCGAATTCGAGAAATTTTTTGATCTAAAATTCCCGAAGCTTTACTAAACATCGGTCACCAATTAAAAATTTCTTCCGATGTACCTACTGTAATTTGATAAAAGGTTTTACTGACGTCAATACGATGGACTTCAATCGTAACGTGTGTTTCTTATTTTTATGAGCAACATAATAAAGTATTGACCTATTCGTCTGAACGTCCAAAATGTTACACTCATTATAGAAAATTTCCCAATTATTATAAATCTGTAATAGGAATTTTTTTTTAATAATAAAAAATACATACTCGTAGGTACTGGTGAAATTTTTCAAGATTTCGTGTCGGTTTCAGCAGAAAATGAAATAATCATTATAAGTTATCAGTTTTCTTTTTTATTCGCCGAAATTCATCATTGGCTAGATTAAATATTTAATATCTACCTCAGTTGAGAAAAAAACACCGCCTTGCGATGGTTTTCTTCGAGCTTAATTTTCATAAATTAAGAAAATATTCGAATGGTTCACTTGTGGATTAAAAAAAGGAGTGATTCTCTTGAATAGTTATAAGAATACAAGTAGATATTTGAGCGAATAGCTGAAACCCTCCAAAACATACATCTCAGACCTACCCTTAATCTGTATACCAAATTTCAATTCCCCTACATCAAGTTGGAGGGGAGTTAGACGAAGAACAAACTCAAACTTTCTAGCTGGTTTTGTGAAGAACAAACTCAAAAAATAAAAAAAAAAACAACCAAACAATTACACTTTTGGGGCTGTGAAAGAGTGCAATGGATTTGAAAAATCAAAACCTCAAAAAGGCACGTCTAGGACCTTACTAAATCTACAAACCGAATTCCAACCACCTCAATTTGGAGGAGAGTTATGCGAGGAACAAACTCAAAAAGTAAGAAAGTGTGACCAAAAAACTACAATTTTGAGTTTGTGAGGGAGTGTAATAAGGCTGAAATGTCGAAACCACCAAAAAGCGAATTTAGGACCTTTCCCTAATTTACATACCAAATTTCAACTTTCTAACTCAATTAGAAGGGGGGGATATACGTGAGATAAATTCAAAAAATACAAAAAAAAAAGACCAAAGACTACATTTTTGGTAATGAAAGGGAATACAATGGGTCTGAAAAATCAAAACTTACAGAAGACACATCTAGGACCTTGCTACATCTACGTATCAAATTTCACCTTCCTAGCTTAATTCGGAGGGGAGTCATGCGAGGAATAAACTCAAAACACAAGAAAGCTGTAAGAAGAGGGAATGAGAGTGAAAATTCGGTTACCCCAAATAGCACATCTGAGGCCCTTACTAAATCTTCATACCAAATTTCCACTTCCTAGTTCAATTTAGAGGGAAGGTAGGAAAGGAATAGCCGTTTTTCAAGGTTCAATAGGAGAAAACTCTCATAACTACCCTCCTAAATAACCTAGGATGCTGATGTTTGAATATGTTGTACAACTTTTGATTCTTCATCGATTGGCACTAAAAGAAATCATTTTTGTAATTTTTACTCCTTGGCACCCTCTCCGTCAAATTTGGACACAACTGAATTTTGACCTAAGGTTAATTGGATCATTAATAACAATTTTATTTACTATTATTTTTATTTTTATTTTTATTGAATTAATAATTTCTAAACGATTAATTATTTTTTAATACAGAATGAATAAATAATTCACCTAATTTAAATCATGCATTTAATGAAAATTGAATTATTTCAATTAAATATTAATATGATAGAAAATAATGCGTTGAATTTAAAATTCAATAATAAATAATATTTTATTAATCATCACCACTCCAGAATATTGAATCTGCCACCAATCCAAGTCTACTGCCAAAATTTGACCGATTTTGGTTGATGGTTTTCTGAGGCCCCAAAACGAATTTTGTTGATATTCCTCCCTGATTCGACGTAGGTCAATAGTCCGTAGCAGCGTGGTTTTCAGTGACAATGTCACATAGAAAATCTGGCTAATAAAAGTGGTTCAAACGCATAGATACGTACAAATTGTTACCTTTTTAATTTTTTCAAAAACAAAATTTCAAAGGCTCTTTGCATAAATCGTCGAAATAAGATAAAGGAATACACGTTCTTAAGGTGTCAAGGTGTCCTATACCCCAGCCCTCTTCACCTCCACTCATACTATCTCAAAAAATATCAAGAATAGTTATGCCCTAAAATAGTCATCAGCGAAGGATTTAGTATTTTTGTAATATTTTTGACCTTATGGAATTAATCGCTTTCACTTTTAATGCAACAAAATAGATTTTTTCTAATCGTGTAATTTTTGAAATAACCAAATGCTGCTGAAATGATAGCCAAATTAAATTTTACATATTATGATTCCACGAGTATACTTACCTACTTTAAATTAAAGGGAAAATCAAAGCACACCTCACAGCGATCAAAAAATTATTCAGAAATCTGTAAGAAAAAGAAATTAAAATCCAAATGTATTAAAATTTGACAGTACAAAACAAATCTAAAAATTTTATGATACTCGAACTCATAATTTAACATCAACCATGAAAAACGAAGTGAACAAAATCTTAAAAAGCTTCAAAAATATCTATTTTTCAAAATTTGATTAAGAAAGTTGCATTTATGAGTCTTGAACAAATTCTCAAAACTAAACAACTTTTTAAAACTGGTTTCAAATTCCAAAAAAAAACAACAACAAATTATCTACTTTATTTAGGTATGTTTTTTTTTCTTTAATAAAAAATTATTCATTTCATCGTTCATAGCGTTAAAATATAAGCGATACAAAATAGCAAATATTTTCTTCTCAATAAATGCACGATTGCACCTGTATAGAGTTTTGATGAAGCTTCGTTTTATATTCTAAAAAAAAATTTTTTCACACAAAATAGCATGACCACTTCAATAGCTACGCTCTTTTTTTTTTTGCATTATATAAACCTGTTTCTATTCGGTCCACTAAAATTAAATATAAAAATACGAAACGCATTCAAAATAACACCAGACAAACAAGAAATGATAAAAGTTACAGATTAGTCTAAGGTTGAAATAATTATTACAGGAACTTCTCGATTCTCAGTCGCTGATTTGATAAGATTGGGGGTATATGCGTCATGAATGTTTATTTATCGTACAGATGTATATAATGTACTACGTAAAGTTATCGTTACGTATTTGATGATTTGAATGTCTGAATGTCTGTATTTAAAATCGTTCCGTTCTGGCAAGTCCGTTAATGTGTTTTGATAGTTTGTCAACCAAAGTGGTTCGTTAAATAAGTTGTACTTCTCTGCAATATTTTGGTGAGTAAAATGTATCCATTTTTTTACAGGTACTTATAAATAACTAACGAGTTTATTTTACGTACGTCTACGAACATTAGAACTAGTTCATATTTTACGCAAATGGTGTTTTAATTAATATTTCATTTAAAAAAAAAAAAAAAAGTGAAATTTAAAAAAAGAAAAAAATTGATTAAAATAAATATGTAAATAGTTACCAAAATGAAATATTAATTTGATTTAGGAAGAATGTTTAAAAAACCATTTACCTTACTAATTTCGTAAGTAAAAGTACATCCTTGAATAATATACGTATTTGAATATAATTTTTTTTTTCGATTTGTGGAACGCTTGTAAATAAAAATTTCTCAATAAATCTCTGAAACTAAATACGTAGATATTCCCTGCTCATCTGTCTTCTTACTACCTATTCCATAAAAAAAATATATATATAACAACGGTATAAAATCAGGCCAAATTTGATAATTCGTATTAGATAAAAACCGAAATATATTTTAAAATTATAATTATAACAAGCGTATTTACAACACCTACATTTCCTCAAACGGAAGAAAGTCCCGGTGATTAAAATGTTAATAGATCAAGAACATTAATTTTACGTCATTATGCGAAAGAAAGGCTGGTATCGAATAAAGTTCAACATAAAATCGCAATAAATATCGCAAATGACGCGATATAAGAACCTTTGGAATTCATTTGTATTATAATTACGTTGAATCAAGTACAAATAGCATTATAAATTGTCAATAAATCTGAAATATTTTTTAATTCGAGACAACGAGTACACCTATAATCATTTCGTAAAAATATGTAGATCGTAAACAAGATTAATTAATTTTTTATTCTTAGGAATTTCTCATTCATTAAAATATGTAAATATGATGAAATCTTACTACAGTTGAGATATTCATTTTTCATTAACTCGAACCAGGAATTATATTAGTAAATAGTAGATATTGAAAATTGAACCTTCTTTTCTATCGATTATCAACAGCAACGAATCTACGAGACAAAAATAAATAAATTAGAAGAATTATTAAAATGCAAAAACTGATACACAACAATAACTACTATTAAACGAATTCTAAATTCATGAATATTTTTCAATTTATTAATATTACAATATTATACCTGTAACGTAATTGAATGAACTTTTCTTTACTCCATTTTACTCCTACAATTGATATCAAATCATACATATTAAAGTATGGTCGAAAGCCCCAAAGTAAATGATTAATCAAACAACATTTAAAGCTTTAATATACCTCATCGTAAAGCTATTCATTCACATACTCGCCGCAATAAGCAAGCATCTCCTGGTCTAAAATGCAATCAAGCATAATATTCTATTTGAAAAGTTGAAAGCAAAATCCAATTCAATGAGAAAAATACTATCCTCGGTATTTTTTTTTTTTTATACACTTGGAATGTTTTAAAATTCAAAAGTTGGTTGAAATGTAATCAAATCCTTGAGCTTAGCGTAGAAACGTTACAGTTCAAATTACTGTTCGTTCTGTACACGTAATTATACCGACGATAGTGTTTAGTTCATTTAAAAATTTAACTTAATTAGTTCTAATGCGGCGAGCTGATTTGCATTGTGTTGTATACAAATCCTGGTTTATAGAAACGAAAGTTTTTATCTGGCTGCATAAAAATATAAATTGTAGCGATATACCTATTGTTCAATAATACTGCAGTACACGCGAAATTTCGTTTCTTACACATTGAAAGAAATATTCGCGGTGAACAATGAACAGTGGACGTATAGGTATTTGATACTGCTAGAACATGCATCAGTAATAGGATGTTAATTGAGGTCAATTGAATTACTACAAATAAGAAATTGTTTCATTAATTTTTCCACTTACTCGAGTACAGAATTTTAGGAAACGAAACTCGAATAAAAAATTATTTTCATCGTATCGTATAGCTTCACCACTGTCAGTAATTTTTTTTCTGCAAATAAATCTTTCATTTCAACAGCCACGCGAAGCATATTCCACGAACCATTACTTATGTATGTGTCCGAATGCTTAGTGTTATGATATATGTAAATTCAAGTTAAAGTACTTAGATAGTACAATAGATACTAAGTACCACGTACACCTTTACTGAATACAATGTTAAGTCAACAAGTATTTTTTTATTTTCGGTTCACTTTCAGGTTTTAAAATGAAGCCAACGCAAAAACTATGGTGCTACGTAATACAAGAAAATGCCAAAAAACTTAATCGTCTGCCGGGAAAATATCAAACCGTCGGTAGATTATTAACTTCCAGCCGGCGATATCTTTCTACACTACAGCAGCCAGCTTACGAAACATCTGTTGCATCCGATGGCATCGTAAAGTCTCCATATCCGGATATTATTATACCTAACCTTACCATCGATCAATACGTTTGGCAGAATTTCGATAAATGGCCAGATTTCGAAGCTTTGGTAAATATTTTTCTCGACACAATTAAATGATTAGCTATTTGCGCACGTAATATTGATAAGGTTATTCATACACCTCGGTCGAATTTCGAATATTATCATGGTTTGAGTTCCGTTTGCCGGGTTGGCATTTCCAGCCTTGAAAAAGATACATGAGGTACGTGGGTACTTTAGAGAGCATAAATATCCGCAATGCAGCTGGAATTCAAAAAAATAAATAGGTAGCCAAGTTAGAACAATATGCGATATGTTTGAATAAGTTTATTACATTCGTGTAACTTTCACGAAAAGTTATCATTAAGTAAGTCGACGGAACTTCATAATCTCAACTTTCAGTGTTTGTAATGTAAACTTTTCATTTGAAACTTTGATAAAGTTTCATATCTCACCTTTTCGAGTACTTTTTTTTTTTAATATGAATTAATCGATGACAATTTCAAAAATATTATTTGGATGAATTATCAGACGACTAGATAATGTACCTACCTACAAACCCATTACGCCAACATGGATTATAAATAGAATACATATACTTGCTTATCTACTCTCAACCACTCTAGGAAGTTGCATTCAATAGTAAAAATTCAACAATAAAATTTACATTCGGTTCATATCAAGTACGGTATGTTGTTGATAAGCACGAAACTGGAAATAAGCACGAAGATAATTGAAATAATCGAGCACAACAAACGGCGAAAATACCGTGCTAAAAAAGTATTCTTTACCTTACTCAATTTACCTGTTGCGTGTGATTAGGAACAAATTTCTATCATTATCAATTCAAAAAAAAAACAATATTTTTTCAGCCTGATTTTCATGAGATATTATATAATCATGAAGAATATGAGGATTAAAAAAAAGCAACACTCCTAATCAGTATTAAGGGTAGGACGGTTCAATGGAATTAAAAAGTGAAAATACCCAAAAGTCACATCTAAGACACTACTAAATCTACATACCAAATTTCAACTTCCTTACTCAATTTGGAGGGGAGTTATACCAGAAACAAACTCAAAAATTAAGAAAAAACGAGCAAAATATTACATTTTTGGGGTTGAGAAGGGGTACAGTGAGGCTGAAAAGTCGAGGCTCCAAAAAGGCATATCTAGAGCTCTTATTAAATGTACATACCAAATTTCAACCTTCTAGCTCAAATTGGAGAGGAGTTATGCGAGGAACAAACTCAAAACGTAAGAAAGTACGACCGAAAATCCACATTTTTGAGGTTATGAGAGGATGCAGTGAATCTGAACAGTTGAGAACCCCAAAAAGCTCATTTAAGGCTTCTACCAAGCCCATATACTAAATTTTAACTCCTTAGCTCAAGTTTGTGAGTAAGTAGAGAAAAACTAACCCTTGTTTAAGGTCAAAAAGAGGGAAACCCCTCATATTTCTCCTCTTATTTGACCTAAAAAGTTGATTTTTGGATATGTTATTCAACTTCAGATTTTCTATCGATTGGCTCAAGAAGAGATAATTTTTTCGTTTTTGACCCTCCATCACCCCCTCCTCCAAATTTTGGCAGATCTGAATTTTGACTCAGGGTCATTCTTACTTATATATATCTAATCCGCCTTCAAACTGAACCAATTAACCCAATTGAAGCGATTTTGGTCAGTATCGAGCAGGATAAATAATTTTAATGTTTCGAAAAAAAAACTGATCAAAAAACTTCATTTTAGAGGCTGTGACGGGTTGTAGTTGAACCCATCAAAAAGCATATCTAATGCTCTTACTGAATGTATATAGCAAATTTGAATTTCATCGATCAATGTGGTGGGAAGATAGGGGAGGAACAGCCTTTTTTCAAGGTCAAACTTTCATATCTCACCTTCTAATATTGAACGAGGAGATTTATTTTTGGATATCTTATCCAATTTTGAACACTTTTTGTATTTTTGGCCCTTCAGCACCTCCTTTCCCAAATTTGGACCTAACTGAATTTAGATCAAAGGCCATCCTCACTCATATATATCTAATCCACCGCTACATTGAGCCGATTGACCGAATAGTCTTCGGGGGAAAAATTAAATTAAATATCTAACATGGCCAAAAATGGTCGTAATGGTCTTTTAGGATCCCAAAACGGATTTTATTGATATTTTCCCCTCCCTCATCTGCCATAGGTCGATAGACTGAAATAGCCTACTTCTCGTTGATGATGTGACAGAAAATCAGGCTAAAAATGCATTCCTCACAACCTATTCAGAAACAAAGATTCGCAAATTTTTCCTTTATTCGAAATTCGTAGTCATGACAAGAATTCCCTAATTAAGGCGAAAATATTATAACAAAACAACGGAAAAGTTTTTACTATCCTTACCTGATAAATTCATTGTTGGTGGTATTCGATTGTTATCACTTATCAGTGATACCATCTAGGAAAATTGTTATACTTGGTAAAGGTTCATAAATTTAATTTTAATTATATCTTTTCAATATACAAATAATAATCGTAGCGTATCGTTAGTGATGAGAAATGCTTAAAAATTATTTTCAAGGGTACCTCTAAGGGCTTCTCAAGCATTATTTCATACGAAAACACCATTCAGCGAAGCGTGAATATTTAAATTTAAAAACGTACTTAATACAATTTTTACGAGCTTACGAGCTTACTGATTAAATTCATCCTTTGTTTTGAAATTGGCAACGATGATAATTCAAAAATGATAAAAAAAAACTTGAATTGCTTACACATGGCACATTGTCTACCGAGTGTTGTGAGTTCTGACTTCTCTTCTTTATCATTATGTGACTATGATAATAAATAATTACGATAACGTTGAGCACTGATAAAAGCTGTTAATAAAAGTACATGAATTATTACAAATTTAACTGGGGGCCATTTTGATTGTTGTGACATTTTTAGAATAAATAATAAAAATAATAAATTATTCGATCGTGATCATTCAGTTTTTTGGTATAAAGCCGCTAGAGCGCGTGATGTAATGAAAAATAGGGTGACCAAAGTAACCCCACAACATAAAGTTTTATATTAGGTATCTTTGTAAAAATTCAGAAAAACATCTCAAATATTTAATTTTTATAAATTTTTACAGGAATGTCAAGTGACCGGACGCAAATACACGTTTTCCCAACTACGAACTTTGAGTAGAAGATTTGCATCATCTTTACGTAAACAAGGTTTTAAACCTGGAGATGTTATAGCTGTAATGTTACCAAATATGCCTGATTATCCGGTTATAATATTGGGTGCAATGGAAGCTGGATTAATCGTGTCTACCATAAATCCGATTTATACGCCTTGTAAGTAATGGCCGTCCAGAAATACAACTTCCGGTTTCTAAACTTTTAAGTAGTTTTATCGTACATCACACGTGGAAGTTATCTTAATGTAGTCGATAGATTTTATACTACGACCATTGTACCGGCGTTAATATCGCCTTTAAAAGAATGAACCTGCGTGATGCTCGCTTAAAACTTCTGGCCTGTTCATTTCAATATGTAAAATGAATTTTCTGTTAATTGTGTTTCAGATGAATTATCGCATCAGTTACATGATTGTAAAGCCACAGCACTGATAACTCTTCCAGAACATGTTGATAAATTAGAAAAGGCTAAAAAATTGATAGAAGAAAAAAATAACTCACCGTTCAACTTACGTTTAATTACGTTGAATTTCAATTCGGTATCTTTACCCGTACCCAGTGGTACAGTAGATTTCTACGATATGATTTCTGACAGTGTAGAAATTTTGGAGATTGAACCAAGTCGCACTATGGACGATATTGCTCTTTTACCTTACTCCAGTGGAACTACTGGTTTATCGAAAGGAGTACAACTCACTCATAGAAATGTTGTGGCCAACTTTTTACAAGTATTACACCCAGAAATAGGCCATATCGTGGAATCTTCCAGTAAGTACAAATACTTACCTGCATAAAATAAATTTCGTATTTTCTTCCTATAATCATGCTCACTATTTACCTATCTATCATCAAGTTAATTAAAAACAATAAGATCTTTATTTCAAAATTGGATATGAGAGTTTAACATCGGATAAATACCTCTAAGGTCATTTAAAGCGATGTCAATGCATTCATTAGAATCATGATGTTATTATTCATAGAATACCTACCTACTATAGTTCTGTAGTATATTTAAAGCATTCATATGTAAATGAATTCAGTTTCGGTAGTACTTATTCGATGTTTTCCATGTGTTGACAAGCAAAAACTACATCTACTAAATGATTATGATTCCCGTGCGAATTCGTTACATTCTACTTGTTGATTTTCAATTTTCATACTTATTCGAAACATTACTGTCCCACTACCAACATTATCAACTTAGGCATCTTGTAAATATGTTTTTGGAAACTAATATCTCGCTTTCTTTTGAAAATTACAGAAGATCATCAAGACGTAATTCCAGGAATTTTACCATTCTTTCACATCTACGGTTTATCAGTCATAATGCTTAGAGCTTTAGGTAAGGGGTGTAAAATAGTCACGTTACCGAAATTTGAAACGACGGGATTCCTATCAATTTTGAAAGAGAAAAAAGTAAGCAAGTTTACATTATAATTCAAAGCTGCTAAAAGAAAAAAAATGTAAAATCGAATGAATTATTCAACAACGTTCGTTGCTTACCTATTTCATTTTATGCAGGCTTCAGTATTATACGCGGTACCTCCAGTCGTTTTATTGCTGGGCCAAAATCCGCTAGTAACGCAGGATCACTTTAATCATCTTCGATTCATGATAAACGGTGCCGGACCAGTTAGTGCCCAGGATGCCGAAAGGGTATTAACAAGAACGAATAATAACTTTACATTTTGTCAAGGTAGCTAATAATATTCTTAGTATTCTTTAAGCATGTATTTTTGTTTTTGTTTTCTCATGTTAATTTTTAATTGTTCTTAGCTTATGGTTTAACGGAAACTAGTCCCGTGGTATTCGTATCACCTGCTGTAAGACAAGACTATACTTCTATTGGTGTACCTATTCGTAGTACAGTAGCAAAGATAGTTAAATCCGATGGAACTTCAGCTGGTTTACGAGAAAATGGTGAAATTTGTATAAAAGGCCCGCAGGTTAATATGATCACATTTATGTGCCTATTTTGTATCTATACAGCTCATCCGAATTAAAAAAAATATATATTTAATTTTATAAACTGCAGCTAATGAAAGGATATCACAATAAACCCGAAGCCACCTCCGAAGTGATCGATAACGAAGGGTATTTCCACACAGGAGACGTTGGTTATTACGACGAAGATGGAAGATTTTACATCGTCGAACGTATCAAAGAACTAATTAAAGTACAAGGTTTTCAAGTACGTATTCATGAACTGCATTAATTTGATCAGTTTCAATGCTACAACAACGATTTATTTATATTGCAAATATGTGCAGGTACCACCGGCTGAATTAGAAGCCATCTTAAGAAACCATCCGAGTGTCATTGAAGCAGCAGTTGTCGGTGTACCTGACGATCGAACCGGTGAAAAGCCCCTCGGTTTCGTGGTTCTGAAAAAAGGAAAAACTGTTTCGGAGTCCGAACTAAAAGATTTCGTCGCCGAACGAGTTGCTCCGTTTAAACAACTCGGTGGTGTTAGATTTGTCGACTCTATTCCAAAAAATCCATCTGGCAAAATACTAAGAAGAATAATAAAACAAAAATATGTTTCGTAAATCAAATCTACGAAATGGAAATAATCTGATCAGTTCCTGAAGAAAAAATTTCATTCGCTAGAATTATTTCTACGTTTCGCATTCATTTTTTTTTTTTTTTTTCGCTCACATTTCCCAGCATTTTGTACGAAAGTGAAGTGCTATTTATCAACCTGGTATTAGGAAGGTAGTTAGGTACTTACCTATATATTTTCGAAATAAACGAAATAAAAGGTCAGTACAGAAGTGCGTGTGCTTTTAGCGAATAAAGATACCATGCAGAACTAACACTTAAAGTTCTGGTCTGCTTGAAATGTTTCGTTATTGGCTACCAACGAGTTGAGCTCGTAAAAAAAATAAGTAAGAAAGAAAAAACTTTAATGATATAAGCAAGAAGTTATTTTATAGTGATCACATGTAAAAGGAATGAGCGTTGAACGCGAATTGGCGTGATTTTGTGTACAAATTCCTATAATTTATTTAATCGCCGGGTTTGTATCTCGAAGAATTCGTTAAATTTGTACATTTTACGAGTACCTAGGTATCGCTTATATGTATATTTTATGAAACTACATTTTATAGTACAAATAAGTATTATAAGGTAATTTATTTATTTATTTATTTTTGTAATAAATTGTATAAAAATATATATTTTTATAATCATTTTACGTTTTTCAATGAACTAGTAAATAAAAGTAAAAATTTATCTACGGCAAAGGTCTGCTTTCAAATTCTTCGTAAAACTGGCAGTTTAACATTTTATCCTCTTGGTACGGAAGTTAATCCAATCTGTAAAAATATTATTTCAATAATATTCAATATTGGTTGCATTAAGTTAATTAACGTGAAAAATTACACGTTTAATTTTTACGTCTCGTCTCGGTTAAATTAGAACATAACTTGATACACAGTTTCAGCCAAAAACTTTTGTGGTTGATACGAATGAACACCATCGAATTCAACGTTACATCTAGCCTCATTTTTGAAGGTTTAATTTACCTTGTTATTATTACATTTCGTTGTATAATAAAAGTCTAATTATTACCTGGGTTGTTGCGAATGGATATAACCTACCTGCTGTGCATGATGTACCTCAGGAAAATTTCAATTAAGGGAATGATAGTATTGGTACGTTATAAATACTCTCGTAAGTCCAACCAATTTTACAAAATAAGTATCGGTTTTTAACCCTGTTTTTAAAGTACCTATTCATTTTACCAATTTAAAAAGTAATAAAATTGTATCCAGATAGATAGTCAAGTACAGGAACAGTGTGAGTAGCTCATTCGCTATTCATAAGTCTAAAATTACGTCTTTTTTTCTTTTTTCACAACATTTAATTATACGCTTCGACCTTTTTTTTTACATTACAAATAAATAGAATTGATGGTTGTTAAATAGCATTGTAAGAATTTCAAACATATGAAAAAGCTCTATTGCTTTGAATATTCTAAACAAGCGAATTTTATGCGTTAGGTACCCACCTACACCTAGACCAGTGGTCTAAAATTATAATATCCCGCAGTGAGATCTTACCTACTTTTTCAACGTGTCAAGCAATGTGTTCAATAAAAACAAAGAATGAAGTGAGATTTTTCAGTGACTCATTTTATTAGCGAAACATACTGAAAATCATGACTATCTACATAATCTAAGGTAAAAAGTGCATTTTCTTCAAATTCATAGCATGTTTTTCATGGCAACTAGTATACTATGAAGCTGAACGGCGTTTATTGAACATCGCCTCCAAAACCCGAGAGTAGTCCAACGATAACTAAGAAATAATGATTACATCAGTAAACTCAAATTATTTAGGTACTCTAAGACCTATTTGTATTTGTTTTTTGTAATGTATAAATTTGCTAAGTCGCTGAAAAAACCTCGCAGATTTCGAACGAAAATTAATAAAAGGCTATAGAGGGAAGCAAAGGTGAATTTGCTACAGTGGAATTTTGAGATTGTACTTTGGTAGTAGGTGCATTCCATAAAAATGCAAACTTGACCAAAGTTTTGAACCCCAACCTCAACGGTTTTCAAGAGGGCCTCATCTTCGAAAAATACTTACTGTTTATTTTTAAAGCGCTAATTGATGGATTTGCGCATTTTTTCGTTACATTATGGACCTATATGAGAAGCTTCTCTGAAAAAATAAACATCCCCCTTACTCCATAATTTACCTCTAAAATGACCTATTAAAATTTTATTCATTTTTTTTAGTAAGGATATCTGCTTGGTACAGTTTTTGAAACTGTGCTTTTTGGATGTGTACCTGATCTCTCTATCACATGTATTTTTCTCAAAATTTAATTTCATAAACGCCATGGTCAAAAGCAGCACCCCCTCAACCCATGTTCGGACTATGGATACGTTCATGATATTGGTTTAGTTTAACCCTCTAAACACTAATATGAAATCAGATTTCCAGTTGGACCAGAAGAGGGCTACCTCACCTACAATCTGATTTCATATTGGTGTTTAAGGGTTTCGATTCATGCGAAAACGACATCAATATAATGAACGTATTCATAGTCCAAAAATGAAGTGAAGGGGTTCTGCTAGGGTCCAGTAGGGGCTTCCACGAGAGTTTTGCTTCTCGGCTATGATTTTCTGCTCTTACGAGTTGTAATTATACTGAATACGAAAAAATTTTGACATTTTCATATTTTTCCATTACAGCTTAGTTTACCTGCTATTTTAAGTTTTTTAAAAATTTTTACCATGGCGCTTTTAAACTAAAATTTTGAATAAAATATTTGTGATAGAAAGATCAAGTACACATTTAAAAAGCACGATTTAAAAATTATACCAAACCAATATCTTTAACAAAAAAAAAAAAAAAATTGAAAGGTTATTTCGGGGGGGGGGGTTAATTTTTTTAGATGCCCTCCATACAGGCCTACAACATCATAAAAAATTATCCAAATGTGTCAGTTGACATTTAAAAAAAAAAAAAATCATAAGTATTTTTCAAAAAAAGAGCACCTTCAAAAACCAGGGGACTTGGGGTCCAAAAACTTTGGGTACCTACTACTACAATATGATCTCAAAATTCTGCTGAGATAAATTCACCTATGCTTATCCCCGTAAAGCCATTGAGAAAAATCATAAATAATAAATTGGTGAACAGTTTCGAGTATTTTTCTGGATTAAAATTCGAATTCTGAATATGAATTTCTTTTGAGTTTTAACCAAAATCAGGCCCAGAAACAATTTTTAATAATTCGACAAAATTGAAAGTAAAACTTTTTCATATAAAACGTGTGCATTGAATTGAAAAAAGCATTCTACAGTATTCAGTTATTTTTAAAAGTACCATCTTATTTACATTTTCTGGCCTACCCAATACTACTATTTTTTTTTTTTTTTTTTGATTAAGATAATGTGAATAATAAAACACTTTAAAATTACATAAGAATTTCATATCTCAAATGTACTCGTAGATAATTAATCGTTGGATTATTTTTATTAAAAAAAAAAATTCCATAAAAAATAAAACATTAGGTGAAAGGAAAATTTTACAAAAATTTCAACGCTACCTTTTGCGCTTCTTCAATCACGCAGGATGCAAGATTTCCAGCAATTTCGCATTCTTCAGTTTCATATTCAACTACGAAGAGGAAACAAATTACGAAAAAAAAAAAAGTGACATTTTGAAAATCAACAATAATAAACTAGTAGCTACAAGCGAAGTATCTCGTGTTACAAGTTTTTACAAGCTGTCACAGCTGAGTAGATAAAATTGTCATAAATAACACGGCAAAGAAGTTAATGAAATGAACAAAATCTTTACAGCAGTTCAAAAAGCTGTAAACTTTACGTTGCCGCGTTATCACATTGACGAACATTTATAAGTATTTTTTTTTTCTTCGTTATGTCATTCTGCAAGCGCATAACTTACTTTTTTTCTCGCATATATCTATAACCATTCTAGCCTTTTCGAGGTCTTCTTGTCTTCCAGAATAATAACGTTCTGCTACTTGGAGCGCTCCTTCTTTATTGAACCTTCCATTGACAATCTAAGAGCACGCGAATTATTAACCAAAAAAATATATATATATTTATTTTTCGATTTATCTAAACATCAAAGAACTTACTATCGAAGCTTCTCTCATAAGGCAGCCCATCATACACTGTAAAAGAAATAATTCTCATTAAATATGCAACAGTGCCTAATCGTCCGAAAAAGTTTCTTTACTTTTTTTACTTTCAATTATATTTATAAAAGGAAAATTTTTTAATTATGTTACATAGGTTTAGGTACCTTTCCTTTAGAAGAAGTTGGTAATTCCATCTTTCTGAAAGTTTCCATCTCATCTGTGAAATTTAAGAAAGACGATTAAGTCTGCTTTTTTTGTTTTAATTAAATTTACCAAGTAAGTATGATTATTAAGAGACTTAATATATCATTTTACTCGAGTAAAGAAAATACATGAAAAATTACTTTCGTCTATTTGTGTTTCTTCTCTACATTTCGAGTAAATTGCTTTGATACGTTCTTCTTCCTCGGAACACTAAAACATAAAACTTTTTGCTTTCATCGTTTCAAAAATGAGCTACTATTTTACGGTTCTTTGAAAAATCACTCGAATGTGAAGAATGTTATATTTTCGCGTAACGAACAGATATCTCAACACAATGAATAGAGAATTTCAAGTTTTCGTCATTTAATCGTTGAAAGCGCTTTATTAATACGAATGTAAAATGCGAACTTTTACGAATACCGTATTGTTTCGTGTTCCTAATTTATAGTACCTATAATTTATCTTGAATTCTCATAGCTCAAAAAATATTCGTCCGAATGATCCATCGTTGAGTTTGTCGTTTTTTGAATAGGTGCCCATTTTTTTTAATTTAATATTTGAGGAAGTTAAAAAATTGAGTAATTTTTTGCCAAATAATGCCGAATTCGAGTAAGTATGTACCTAACCGACATATTCATTTATTTAATTTTTAATTGGCTCAGCTTTTTTGCTCATCTACGATTTACTCGGAAATGTGTGGAATAACATTTGAAGCGAGGTGGTTTTTAGGTAGGTATAGGTAAGGTTTTGAGGAAACTCATTTGACTGGTTAAGTATAAAGGTATATTACAAAAACGGTAACAGTCAAGTAAACATTTACAATTTGCTT